>BQNB010135226.1:0-18191 GCA_026074375.1 Tanacetum coccineum | reverse complement strand
CTCTCATGTTCAAATGAAGATGAGATAATCTTTTTCCTTCATTTATTATTCCTTTTCTCTCTCTCTTCCTCTTTTCATCACCAGCTCTAAATGTCAACTTGATCATTCATTAACTGTCATCAATTGTTTATTAACGAGTTGGTGCATGAACTTATCTAATACAGAGTATTTTATAAGCATTGGCTTCGGAGAGGTCTTGAAAGAATGTGCAAGTAGTGTCGTCGTATAAAGTCTCTACTTAAAAAAAGTCACATTTAAACCAATTAGAATTTAAGATCATTACTTTAAACCAATTTTTTATACTACGAAACCACTTTAAACCAATTAGAATTTAAGATCATTACTTTTTTTTATTTAATTCAAAAGGGTATAACAGTCAAAACATATTTTGACTATTTTTTGAAGTTTTTAATTAAAAAACGTTTTTTTAAAACTTTTTTAATTTTCGAAATTAGTTTTTTTTATTTTTTAATATTTTTTTTAGTATATACTGTTCTCAAAAGAAAAAAAATGAGTGTATATATGTTTTTTTAATATCGTAAATTCAATTTTTCTAGTGTACATTTTTAACTTAATATGATAATTACACATATGTTTCTTGTGCACATTCTTTAATCTTCAAAATTTATAACATAAAATATAGACAAAAATTGATACAAATGAAATACATTTCAAATACAAATAAAAAACCAAAAACATAAATACAAATACAAATCCAACTATATCCATGTTGTTCAAAAACATGTGTGCACTCTTCGAAAAACATATGTGCACGTAATGAAACTGTTAAATATAGTTGTTTTACGTCATTCAAAAACATGTGTGCACTATTCCAAAACATACGTGCACGGCTCACTTTCTCTTTAAATTTATTAGAACATACGAGTACCCTTCCAAGAACATGTGTGCACGTTGCGATTTCTCATCAACTTCATTAGAACATATGTGCGTGCTTTCCAAAAACATATGTGCACGTTGCAAATTTTTTGTAGGCATATGGTCTTGCACGCTCCACATTTATCATAGGCACCTGGTCTTGCTTTAATTATTGTCCATATGACAAAATGGATTTGGATTCGTTGATAGCAAGCCAGATTAGTAAATTACCATTCGAAGTTATTATCATTCATATAAGGTGTAAACAAAGGCTTTTTTTTACTATTGTGTTTCCAAAATCAATTTAACAAACAAACTATTTTCAAACATGTTAAAGAAGTACAATAGGTTTCAAGAATGTAACTCAAACATGCTTTTGACAGCAAACTAAAATTATTATGTAGCTTTTTCTTGACCAAAGGCATAATAATAATAGTGATTACAAAAGCCATAATAATGATTATAATAGTAAGAACATTAACGAGTAAAGAAACCCGGATCAACCAATTCAATAAAGGTAAACAAACAAATAAATAGTGAAATTAATGAGAATAAGTATTAACAGTTCTAAAAACAAACGCACACTACCAATAGGAATAAAAACATACGAAGAGATCTTGGATTTAGTCGGTCTAGTGAGGCAAATCTTCAAGAACATAACATGCTTTTCCTTTCAGTCACTTTCATCTCACATCCCAGATAATTGTTATTCTCCATCTTCTTTTCTCAAAACAAAATCTTGCTTATAGTAATTGTAACCACCACCACTTTTTATTCCAAACATTTTTTTTCTTTTGTGGAAGGAGTTTACCAGTAGACATATGCAAATGGAGTTTTATTTTTTATTTTTTATCAAACCAAAACATTGGACGACAACAACAACAGTAAATGACGACAACAATTATTCCAATTAAATTAATTCAAATCGTTGAATTCTTTTAAGATTCAATACGCCATATCTTAGATCTATATCTTAGATCGTATAAATGTGGATCGGACAAGGGTATTACCTTTTCCCGAATTTGACAGCGACGGAGGACAGAGGGCGGTGGTTATGGACAGATCGCATCATAACAAAGATTAGTTTTTAGGTTAAAGATGAAAAAAGATGAGGAGAAATAATGATTGTGTAGATCTAGAATAAAGGAGGAGAAAAAGTTTGTGAATCCCTAAAACCAATGGACGGTTTCTATGAAAAATAAATATTTGAACTTCCTTAATTGCCCTTAACTAAATTATGGAAGTTTACTTGACATTCCTTCTAGTTATACATAATTACATTAATGGCACAAGTCATCTCATCCATTGATTTAATAATCTAATGGTTATAATCTGGTTCTGTACAAAAAACTGGTTCTGCAAAGAAAATCTCAATATATATATATATATATATATATATATATATATATATATATATATATATATATACGTATATACGTATAATATTAAACATATGCGGAGTATGTGTTTAGCAGTCATCTTTGTTGTTATTGCGGTGCCTACATCTTTCATCTGTTCTTCTTTCAGATCTACTTTATTCCCATTTGACTCCATCGAAAACAATAGAACGGACACCTGATTGCATTGTGTTGCATAATATACAGTGAAAGATAATGCATGATAGATTTAAATATTTAATAGAACTATATAATTGTTGAATTGTAGTTAGGCCTGGCCCATGACAACAATTCAATTTTATGATTCTTGTGTACCATGTTATGACTTGCATATGACTCTTTGGAGATTCAAAAAGTAAATTAACTAGCTGAACATAAATATAAAGATCATAAAGATCATAATTAGAGTGGCGACGGTGACGGTGACGGTGTAGCAGGGGAGCAGTTGAGAGTGGAAGAGTCGAGAGTGGAGGAGTCGAGGTGGCGAGCAGTTGAGAGTGAAAGACTAGAGGTGGCGAGCATGACGACATGTTTAAGGCGGTGAGGCGGACGGAGTGGTGGTTGGTGGCCGACGGTGATGATGAGGTGTTGGTGATGAAGTGAATTTTTTAAAGAAGATGATGAAAAATTTATTAAAGCACAACTTACAAGTATTTAATGCGTATACCAATAAGGGTATATATGTAATTTTATTATAAAGTAAAAAGTAAGTAGTCGTCAGTCGAGCATTTGTAAGTTGAGTAGCCGTCAGTCGAGCACTTGAGGGTTAATAGGACAAAAATAAGTGGGCCACTAATTAAGTTGAGCATTAGACACGTGTAAAAAAATGAGTGGAGTTGAGTAGTCGAGTAATTTGAGATGACCATATTGGGAATAAGATGAAAACATGACTACTATGTGAAACTCAATTTACTTTTTGGCTCAAAACCGTACTTGGCTCTTATTTTTTTGCAGTAAAATAGACCACAAGTACAACGGCTTATAGTCTATGCAAAATTTAACTATAAAGTACTTTAGAATATGATAATTGAATGTCATCAATGGAAAAATGACGTAGGCCTAAATAACCATGCAAAAATTAGAATATTCAAGACCTATTTCATCAACAAGCCTATATTAGTTGTAACCCTCTCACACCCTCGGGAGAACCTTAAAAAACACAAATTAAACCGCTCCCTCCAGGACTCGAGCATTCACCTGTTTATCGTTGGGTATTGCGACACAACCAAAAATCCTCAACATCCCATAATCACTTGGATGTCCCGACCACATCTCCATAGGTGTCTTTTTCTCAATCGCTCTCGATGGTGACTTATTGATAAGATATGCGGTCGTACATGTCGCTTCTACCTAGAAGGTCTTTGGCAATCCAGACTGAATTAATAAACAGCGTACCCTATCCATGAGAGTTCTGTTCATACGTTCTGCTACCCTATTCTGTTGCGGCATCCCGACAACTGTCAAATGTCTAGCAATCCCACTCTCAATGCATAGCTGCTCAAACTCCCGGTTACAGAACTCAAGACCATTATCCGTCCTTAACTTCTTAACCGTCCTCCCAGTCTGATTTTCTACTAACTGCTTCCACTCTTTGAACTTTCCAAATGCTTCATGTTTAAACCTGAGGATATAAACCCATACCCTCCTGGAATAATCATCAACAATAGATAAGAAATACCTCTTACCTCCCAATGATTCCACCTGAGACGAACCCCATAAGTCTGAATGAACATAGTCTATCACTCCCTGAGTAGTGTGCCTTCCTACACCGAAACTGACTCGATGTGACTTTCCCAGAACACAATTCTCACAAAAATCGAGCTTACCTAGACTTTTCTTGCCAAACAACCCATGCTTTTCCAACACCTGTAGTCCCGCCTCGCTGATATGTCCAAGTCTTTTGTGCCAAACCTGCGCAAGACTGTCTTTTTCTTCAACACTGGCATTAAGCTCACCTGCCATTGCATGGCCATCCAAAGAGTATACACAATTATCCCTTCGTATTCCAGATAAAACAACCCTAGAACCATTAATCACCTTGACTTTGCCCGACTGCATTTTTACGGTATATCTCTCTTTTTCAAGAGTTCCTAGCGATATCAAGTTTCTTTTCAATTCAGGAATATACCTGACATTCTGTAACACAAAACTTGACCCATCTTTCAGTTGTATCCTCACCTTGCCAATACCTCTGATCTTACACTCCCTGTTGTCACCCAACTGTACACTGTCCCCATCGCATTCTAGAAAATCAAAAAGTATATCTAACCTGGGTGTGATGTGGTATGAACATCCTGAATCCATGATCCAATCTAGCAGAGCCTGAGCCTGTGCGCTCATCATCATCTTGCTCATCTTTTTTGGCGTAACTTGTTGACTTCTTGCGATTATTCTTCGGACAGTTTCTCTTCAAGTGATCCTTAGATTGGCAAATATAGCACTTGAGTCTTCCACCTTGAGACTTTGATCTTGACTTTCCCCGTGACTGACGTGAATCCCTACGATTAGTTCTTCCCCTCACATATAACCCTTCACTATCATCCCCCTTCGCCTTAGACCTTTTTTGATTTCCTTTGAATTTAATGTGGCCATCACATCCTCCAAAGTCAAAGCTTCCTGTCCATAGAGCAAGGTATCTACAAAGTGTTTGTATGATGCTGGTAAAGAAGTGAGTAATAATGAAGCAAAATCCTCATCCTCGAACTTTACCTCAATATTTGCTAAATCAAGAACGATTTTGTTGAACTCATCTATATGCTCTGAAATCTTTCGTCTAGTCGGCATGTAGAATGTATACAATTTCTTCTTCAGATACAACTTGTTGGCCAATGACTTTGTCATATACAAAGTCTTGAGCTTTGACCAAACCCCCGCTGCAGTCATCTCCCTAGTAACTTCTCTTAGAACCTTGTTACCTAAACACAAAATCACGACGCTGTGAGCTTTCTTGTTTAGCTCAGCTTTCGTTTGAGCTTCCATATCCGCGGGTAAAACCTCCAAAGCTGCTTCACATCCATGTTGGATTAATAAAGCACGCATCTTGATTCTCCATAACACGAAATCACCAGTTCCATCGAATTTCTCGATGTCAAACTTGGCTCCCGTCATTCTTTATCCCTTCGTTGATTTGCTAAACCTTGTGATAAACCCTCACAATCACAAAACAACAAAGTCCCTTGTGCAATAATACTTCAAAGGTAATCAACTTTTTTTTAATTTATATAAATATAACAAAAGTAACCACTTTGTTATATATAATAAACAATATTATACCTTTTATTATTAAATACGAGTATTAAACCTTTTGTTTCTTCCCACCAGAAACAAATGACTCAATTTAATAATATACCTGATGTTGACTTTTTATTCAACAAATTCTGCTACTATTAGTCTTATTCGTCTGACGTCGACAAGAAAACAAAAACAGAGCAACCCTTTTTAGTCGATCTCCCTGTTGCTTCCGTTACTGTTTACGAACTGAAACAGTAACAACCTTTAACGACTTCGAACCTATTATCGATAAACCTTCGAACCAAGGCTCTGATACTACTTGTGTAGGTTTTGTAGACCTACAACCTCGATACTAGAACGGATCACCTCGATGTCGAATAAAGAACATACCCTTAGAAGATTTTATAGATGGACAAAAAGGAAAGAAAGATGCACAAGATAATAAAACCCTAATCGAATGATTGTATTGAAAGAATGATGTGAAAAAATCCCCTCCCTCCTTACTTCCTTTTATTTAGAGTATGAGGGGGAGAACAAACCCTAAATACATGGGCTGGACTTTGGACACAAGTTAACCCACGACAAATTAACACTTGACTACCACTTAACTTTTGATAAAATAAGGACTAAACTCAACACAATTAACCTTGTCCCACATAGATTAATGATTGGAATGGTGGCAGCTTATATACAACGGTGTCCATGTGTGTGAATGACTTGAATCATGTATTATGATGTCACTTGATTTAAGTGGGTATGTTTCTTATTGCATAACTTATTATAAATAACTTATGACTTAATATATTTAGTACAAGCTAATTGTATATCACTACATTCATAATCGACATGTATTATATCATAAACACTTGACTTAATGCATTCAATACCGTTCAACGGCTTGAAGTCATTAGTTTCGAGTTGCAACAGATTAACCGGTTCGATCCCAAGTCTCACTTTCCCTCAACTAACTATCCTCGACCTCAACCAAAACCATCTATCGGGATCCATTCCGCCCACCATTGGAAATTGCAATTTCTGCCCACCCACCATTGGAAATTGCATCGCTAATGAAAATGGATATAAGTTGTAATAGGATCGTGGGCCAGATACGATTCTATCAACGGTTTAACAAGTCTAATCTTGATGGATTTAAGTTAGAATAGTCACTTAGGCCCACTTTCGTTGGCGCTGAAAAGCTTGGACTTCCTACGAGCTCTAATTCTCTAAATGGCAACCCAATGCGCTCAATGATTCCAAACATGACACTCGACAACTTAAAAAACTTAATGATTCTTATTCTCTCGGATACATATTTACATGGGCAAATACCGAAATTTAAATGGGCTAAGTGAGTGCCCAATACCATTCGGAAAAGAAATGATTTGGAAAATGAGAAAAAAGTTGAAGCTGCAAAATAACTTGGGACTAAGTTACGATGGTCGAAATGGGTTAGGAGACTATTTGGGCTTGTTATCAGATTCGGATATTGGTCACTGTGACATGCCTATACCGGGTCCGGCTCAAATGGTTCAACACATTATCGCATCGAATGAAGGTGAACCCGTCCGGGCTACTAAGTCGATAGCAAACAGTGTAGTTAGTTATAGTTTTGGCATAAGTCAATTAGTAATGTGCTTAGTTTTGTTTTTATATAATCAATGTGGAATTATATTTGAGTAAGTGGTTGTATTATTATGTAAAGTACAGTGATTGGATGGCCTAAATGTGTGATTAATTCTATGCCTAAAAGGATATAGAAGTTGTTTATTGGTTTGTGCAGAAGTGAGTCTCTGTGATGCCACCAATAGATTGTTGACACAGAGTATTAGGCATGCATTTAGACATACCAATTAGACATGTCAATCAATTGTAAATTACACTACTAGAATGTACACATATGTTTATGGAGATAATTATTTTGTCAACTAACAGCTTATCAATAAGTAACAATAAAAATGTTAAGGTGATAGGATAGTACTTATTTGTTAACTTGTATAATATGTAGTGTTCTAAAAGGAGCGCCTTGGCGGCGTCAAGGCGTCGCTAAGGCGTGAGACGTGGCCTTCACGTTACGAAATGGATAAAGGCGTCGACTCTAGGCGTGGCATGAGATGAGGCGTGAAAAGGCGCGATAAGGCGCAAGGCGTGGTGGGCCTTTTAGATTCAACTCCGATTTTATTTTTTTAATGAAGAATTTTACATGTGAAGATAGTTTTTTAACTTTATTCATATGTACAACGCTTTATGTAAACTCAATATATATGAAATATGATATAAATATATAAATAATTTTCATATTTTGGGTCACCTTAAGCTACGTCTTAAAACGCAAAGGCTACGCTATAGCCACTAAGGCGTGAGGCTTGATCATTCCGTCACGTTATGCCTCACGCTATTTATAACATTGATAATATGTATGTTAACTACTTTAAATAATCTGAATACCGAAAATATAATGGTTTTCTTGATAACAACCATATTAACATGGTCCCACATAAGTCAAGGATATGAAATGGTGGTAAGTAATATACAACGGTCAACACGTGTTTTAAGAGTTGATATGAGTATTATGTTATCAACTTTGGTACACATCAACTTGAATAAGGAGTATAATTCTTTAATTTAAGTTGGCGTTTACCAATATAGATAGTTATATAATGTATTAACTTTTGAAACGTCTTAGTATGTTTGCGCCTTACGATAGATGTATATAAATATCTATATGGTATATATACCCTTTGAATTATATTTTAACTAATTAAATGTAGTTATTAACATTTAGTATACTAGTTTTAATGGCTTAGACATAAATATTAATGCAATAAGTATTAATCTTGTTATTGTGATTTTGAAATAGATTATGCAATTTTTCTAAAGTAAATTTGATAGGGCAAATCGCATAAAAAGGTACCCATTTTAGGTTCAATGTCAATTAAAGGTACTCATCTTTTTTTTCTCAATTTAAGGTATCGATCTTTTTTTTGGTTGCAACGTTAGACAATTAACATGTTTTTCGATTACATTTTTAACAATAGTTATTTTATTATTGCATCGTTAGTCCTTTATATGATTTTGTTGAGATTTATTATTTTTTGATTAAAAAAATTAATTTTGAAAAAAAAATTAATTTCGAAAAAGAATTTAATTTTGAAAAAAATTTAAAAAAAAATTTAACCAAATTTAAAAAAAAAATTAATTTTGAAAAAAAATTTTAACCAAAATTTTTTTAAAAAAAAAAATTTAATTTAAAAAAAAAATTAATTTCGAAAAAAATTTTAATTTCGAAAAAAAATTTAATATCGACTTGATACCATTCGGACACGAAAGTTTTGATGCAATCGTAGGGATGGACTGGTTGTCCAAGCACATGGCTGAGATCGTTTGCCATGAGAAGGTAGTTAGGATTCCACTACCAAACGGCAAAGTATTAGAGTCTTAGGAGAAAATCTGCAAGAGAAGGTGAGACATTCTAAGAGTGTAAAAGTCAAAGTGCAGAAACTGAAGGACATAGTTGTCGTTAGAAACTTTTTCGAGGTATTTCCTGACGACCTATCAGGATTACCCCCTTCCTGAGAAATCGAATTTCGTATCGACTTAATCCCCGGAGTAATGCGGGTCGCGAAATCCCCTTATCGTTTGGTGCCCTCTGAAATGGAGGAGTTGTCAAGTCAACTCAAAGAACTCTAGGACAAAGGTTTCATTAGACCAAGTTCATCACCATGGGGAGCACCGGTATTATTCGTCAAGAAAAAGGATGGTTCTTTTAGGATGTGTATCGATTATAGAGAATTGAATAAGTTGACCATCAATGACCGTTATCCCCTTCCTATAATAGATGACCTATTCGATCAGCTACAAGGATCACATTATTTCTCTAAGATAGATATTCGGTCCGGATACTATCAGCTGACAGTTCACGAGGATGACATTCTAAAGACTGCATTTAGAACTCAATATGGACATTTCGAGTTCACAGTAATGCCATTCGGTCTAACGAATGCACCATCGGTATTTATGGACTTGATGAACCGAGTATGTAGGCCTTACTTAGACAAGTTTGTGATAGTGTTCATAGATGACATCTTGATATACTCTAGGACTAAGGAAGAACATGAGATGCACCTAGGGTTAATCTTGAAACTGCTCAAGAAGGAGAAATTGTATGCAAAATTCTCTAAGTGTGAATTCTGGTTGCAAGAAGTGCATTTCCTTGGGCATGTGATTAACGGTGATGGCCTACATGTAGACTCTAGCAAGATTGAAGCTGTTAAGAATTAGGAATCCCCTAGAACTCCATCAGATGTTCGCTCATTCTTAGGATTAGCAGGATACTACCGCCTATTCATATAGAATTTCTCCAAGTTATCCAAACCCCTTACCATTTTGACACAGAAGCACAAAGAGTACGTTTGAGGAGAGGAACAAGAGAGGGATTTTCAGACCTTGAAGGATAAGCTCTGTAATGCACCTGTTCTAGCGATGGACCAGAAGATTTCGTAGTATACTGCAATGTGTCAGGTTTAGGACTAGGTTTTGTACTAATGCAGAGAGGTAAGGTGATAGCATATGCCTCCCGACAGTTGAAAATTCACAAGAAGAATTACACCACCCATGATTTGGAATTAGGTGCAGTTGTATTTGCCCTTAATATCTAGAGACACTACTTGTACGGGACGAAGAGCATCATATACACCGACCACAAAAGTCTCCAATACATCTTTAATCAGAAGGAACGGAATATGCATTAACGTTGCTGGATATAGCTATTCAGCGACTATGACTGTGAGATTCGCTATAATCCTGGTAAGGCGAATGTAGTAGCCGACGCACTAAGTAAAAAGGAGAGATTCAATCCTAGGAGAGTTCGAGCTATGAACATGACCATTCAGTCGAGTATCAAGGATAAGATACTAGCGACTCAAAATGAAGCATCTAAGACTGTCAATGCACCAGCAAAAATGCTGCAAGGGCTAGACAATCAGATGGAACATAGGAGTGATGGAGCATTGTACTATCTAGATCGAATATGGGTCCCTTTGATGGGTGATGTGAGAACCCTGATAATGGATGAAGCTCATAAGACGAAGTACTCGGTACACCTAGGAGCAAATAAGATGTACTATAACCTTAGGGACATGTACTGGTGGCTGGGAATGAAGAAAGATATAGCCTTATATGTTAGCAAGTGTTTGACTTATTTTAAGATCAAAGCTGAACACCAGAGGCCATCCGGCTTACTGCAGCAACCTAAGATCCCAGAATGGAAATAGGAGAGAATAGCCATGGACTTTATCACTAATTTGCCAAGAATTAGAAATGGGCATGATGCAATATGGGTCATTATGGACAGGTTGACTAAGTCTGCTCATTTCCTACCTATTAATAAGGACTTTAAGATGGATAGGTTAGCTATACTTTACCTCAATGAAATTGTTGCAAGACATGGTGTGGTAATTTCGATCATATCCGACCATGATAGTCGCTTTACGTTAAGGTTTTGGCAGTCAATGCAGGAGGCATTAGGAACTAGGCTCGACATGAGTACGGCCTACTATCTATAGACTGATGGTCAAAGCGAGGGTACCATTTAAACTTTGGAAGACATGCTCAGGGCATGCGTCATGGACTTCGAAGGAAGTTGGGACGTTTATCTTCCATTGGTTAAATTCACTTACAACAATAGTTACCATTCTAATGTGAGATGTGCACTGTTTGAAGCACTTTATGAGAGAAAGTGTCGTTCACCAATCCTATGGGCAGAAGTTGGAGAAGGACAATTGATAAGGCCTGAGATAGTGCAAGAAACCACTAAGAAGATCTCACAGATCAAGGATAGGCTTAAGACTGCACGTGATCGTCAGAAAAGCTATGTAGATAAAAGAAGGAAACCTTTTTAAATTCAGTGTAGGTAATCATGTCTTGCTTAAAGTGTCGCCTTAGAAAGGTGTTGTACGCTTTAGGAAGAAAGGCAAGTTAGCACCTAGGTTTGTTGGACCATTTGAGATCACTGAGAGGATCAATCCGTTAGCCTATAGACTAAGACTACATCAAGAGCTAAATGGCGTTCATGACACGTTTCACGTGTCGAACCTCAAGAAATGTTTAGCCGACCCAATACTACATGTGCCTTTAGAGGAAATCCAAGTTGATGCTAAGTTGAACGTTATAAAAGAGCCTGTAGAAATCTTAGATCATGAGTTCAAGAAGCTAAAGCGGAGTAGAATTGCCATCATCAAGGTTTGATGGAATTCGAAACGAGGACCTGAGTTTACTTAGGAACGTAAGGATCAGATGAAACTCAAATACCCACATCTCTTTAGCTCTAGCACTAGTTAAATTTTAGGGCGATATTTCTTTTAAAGGGGTAGAATGTAACCCTCATGGATTTTCTAGTCATGTAACGTTCTATTTAAGTCCTTTGAATTTTTGACTTTTACCGTTTCCTGTTAGCAATTACCATGTTAATGATAGTCAATCTACATTTTCATTGGTCAATATATCTTTTATTTCATATATTAAACCTTTTTAGAGGTTTACAATCTTATTTGATTACTTTCCGGGAGGTTTGTCCCGCAAACGGCTTAGTATGTCAAACAACGCGCTCCGACATGTCTGTAGGTATTCAATACTCAAATTAAACTAAATTAACTATGAAGCATGTCGTGTGAATATTCTAAGTTCATGTAAATGCATTTTTGAATTCATTAAAAATACTAGAAAACTTTAGGTCATATTTAAAATCACGAACTAGGAGCGTTAGAGGGCCCGACAAGTGACGGAAGGCACCTAGGATCCCCCTAGGATGCCACCACCGGTCGAACCATCTAGGAGACAACAAGGCAAGATTTTAGAGCTTATGTCTCCAAGGAGGACATGCATATCTACTCCTTTTTGTCCCATTTTGTCATTTCAAATACACACACAACAAAATTCTTTTCTCTTTCTCTTTCCTTTTTTCGTCCGAACCTCAACACACACAAACACATAAATTTTCCAACTTTGATCAAAAACATGAAGGATTGAGTGTTTCCGGGTTGATTCCAATAGGCTTGGGTATATAAAATGCAACGATTGGGTTATCGGTTTCGTGTCGATCTCGTCTTCAAAACCCTTTTTGTAAGTCACTTTATTTCATAAAAATCTTGTACTTTCTAATGATAAATGATGCATAGATGTTAGTTGTACGTCCCATTTTCTAAAAATCAAACACGAAAAGCGCACAAAACCCTATTTAGGGTGCGTTTGGGGTCGAACACAAAGAAAAAGGGAAGCAAGGGTTGGTCATTTTAATATAGTGGTTGCGTTGGTGAAGATAATTTATTTGCTTAT
This sequence comes from Tanacetum coccineum, assembly GCA_026074375.1. NCBI lineage: Eukaryota > Viridiplantae > Streptophyta > Magnoliopsida > Asterales > Asteraceae > Tanacetum > Tanacetum coccineum. The sequence continues at coordinate 5,358 of BQNB010135226.1, read as the reverse complement.
TATAGATTGTAACTTATTGATAAGCTTTAGTGAGCTTATTTTGGGCTTATATGGTTCTAAAACCACAAGGATCAAAAAGGAAGTGTTCTTGGTTATTTACTTATTTTTCATGTTTTTATAGCTTATTTTGATATCTAAAAGTACTACGTAGCTTATTAGCTTATTAAAAAGCTAAACATACTTGTTTTGAACTTATGAGGCTCACAGCCCAATAAGGCCCAATAAGCCGCGGCTTATTATGGACCTTATTATGGTTCGGATTATTTTCATGGCTTTCGGTTAAAGCTTATTTTGATATTTAAGGTCTCGCGTAGCTTAACGGCTTAAAAATAAGCTTCGGATAGCTTATTTTGGGCTTAAGGGGCCACGACCCAATAAGCTAAGCCAAACCATGGCTTGGTCTTGGTCCGTGAGCCTTGGCTTATGTTGTGGCTTATTCATCTAACTTATATTTGTTAATGAGCTTAATATAAGGCCTAAACCGGATTTAAAACCTAATAATGTAGTTTTGGACCGCTATTAGGCCTTAAGGCCCAATAAGCGAAAACTAGTCGTTGTACATATTTAAAGCGGACTTCCAAAAGTAATACATACTTATATATACTAGGATAGTTAGGAAATCGTTTGGAGAAATGCGTCTTAATAAATGTCACGAAATGTGGATTTTGGTCGTTTTGTCGGAATTGATTGGTTTTAGGGAAAATGTTTGGAAAATGAGATTTAAAATCTTGGAAAACGTTTTATAAACAAACAGGTCATGCCGAAATTTTATAAAAATATTATACTTAGAATATTTTACGAAATTTCTACTTTTTTAAAAACCCGACAAAAAGACAAAATAATAAAATATTATTATTTTAATAAATCGACTAAAAGACAAAAAACATACCTTATAACATTATAAAATATAAAACTTCTATAAATGGTTTAGCGTAATGAAAATGCGTCTTTACATATAATCTATACAATTTAACTATAAAACTCGAGGTTATCGGATGAATTACCGGAGTATATTTATAAATATCAATTTTCTAAACATTGTTATTTTACTTATCTATTTTCTTAAATAGTATAAGTGTATAGTATCTAACGTACATACTTGGTATATCTTCTTCGAATCTAAATCACCAACCACTACGCAACCAATACTACTAAAACCAATAATATGAAAACATTTTCAAAACTTCTATGCATCAAATTCAAATATCCATTTCAAACATAATTTTAAATCAGTCAAATTGCTAGGTCATGTCTGGAAGCCGTTGTACATCATTGTTTGACTATCATATTCTCTGCTACTTGTTATCTTTGTTAAGATGAGTTCTCGTAGCCCCACTTTTTAAACACTTTCTCGTTGGGGGAAAATGATACTCAAATGCTTTTCAATGCTTTTCATTTATGCAAAACTTCTATTTCTTTTGGACAATGTTATGTGCCTATGATTGCTATGTGAATTTCATGAGGACTATTGGAACAAGTTCCGCGGAACTAATCATTTTGCGCATGAGTTCTATGTGAACCTCTATGCAGAGGAACAAAACCGCCCTTTTTTATTTAATTTGCCGACCTCGGGTTTGCTCCAGGCAGTAGGACTAATAGGTTCATTAGGACTAATATGCCACGTGAACACTATGGAAATATTGTTTGGGTTTGAATGCTATGATATCATGTGATTCCATGTCAGAATTCTAAATGCCAATGCATACATTCTGGTTTCATATTGCACAATTATCCACTACTTAAATTCTGGCACAACAATTGGGTTTACCTCTAAGCCTACAAGCTCACCAACTTTATTTTGACCTTTTCGAGTATCATTTTTAGGTGATGTAATTGCTCGTTAAGTTCAAGATAGAATGCCTTAGAAACCTAAGCTATCCCGTGAGGATAATTGTTGAAGGATTTGCATTCGAGACTTGTTTTCATATTGATGTTCATAGATTATTCTAGACTTATCTTACCCCTATGTTGGGAGTTGGTTTGTAATAAATTTGAACTATGTGTTGTGTTCATCGACTATTTTGACACAAGTTTTCATACTTGTCGTCGGAAGATGTGACACTTTTTGATATGCGTTTAGATTTCTCTATATTGTATCATGTGTTATGACGATTTCATCCTCTGTCACGCCTCGTGTTTTTGCCATTGTCGAGGTGTAACACTTTGAGGTACCTGGCTAGCTCGTCAGGATGAAGTGTAGCCAAATCTTTGGCTTCTTCAATAGTCATCACCTTGGCTCTTCATTTTAATAGAAGAGCACGAAGAAACTTTCTAACATGATTTTTGCTAGAATAGTCCAGATCTAATAATTTGAGACTAGTCACAATAGCATTGAATCGAGTGAACCTGCTATCAATAGTTTCTTCATTAAAGATTGAGAAATTCTCGTATTCTTGAGTGAGAAGATCAATCTTGCAATTTTTGACTTGAGAATAGCCTTGGTGAGTGATGATTAGTATATGTCAAACCTCATTGGCAGTTTTTCACAAAAAGACTCGTTCATACTCTTTACGCGATAGGGCATTGTAAAGAGTCATATTGGCTTCATTGTTCTTGCCTAATTGCTTCTTTTGTTCATCCATGAGAATCTCGTATGGCGTCTCCTTCATTAACTTTGTTTCTTCGTCTTCAACTTCGAAGTAAAAATTGCCGTTTTGTATGACTTGCCATAAGTCAATGTCTTTGGACTTAACGTAAGTTTTAAAGCGGGCTTTTTAAAAGCAAAAGTCATTTAGTTTTAGCAAAGGTGGTCTTTGCATAGAACACCCCTCGGCGTAGTTATCTTGACCATGGATCTTTACTCAACTTTTTCAAAAATTGAAGTTAGGATTTCGAATTATTTGAAAAAGAAGTTTTCAAATTAAAACGACTTCTCGGGAAGGTTTTAACTCTTGAAAACTTGAGCAAGCTGCTCTAATACCAATTGTAGAACCGTAGAAGAGGGGGTGGGGTGAATACGGTTTTTTGACTTCTTTAAAGTTTATAAAACTTCAAGTCTCGAAAGAGCCGAGTGGTGTACTATACTACTTTGCAATGAGAACAATAAGTAGATAGAGAGAAGAAGAGAGAAGAAGAGACACTACGATATATACTGGTTCGGGAAGGGGGGTTTAGTCCTTTCGTACGTCTAGTTGCGAATCCACGACACTGATACTATTCCTAGTATAATCCTTATGGTGGACTATAAACCGTATTACAAATTAACTCCACCGACTTTCAACAAAGCTGGGCGCTCACACAGAAGAGTTACTACCTATGGTATTCCACCCTCGAAATCCACCCCTAAGAACCCGTGATTCGACTTAACCTATTAACCACATAAACGCCTTCCCCTTGGAAGCTTAACAAACCCCAACTAGATTCCCAATGATCTAGGCTTGATCCCACGAATACAAGACTTCCCTTACAACTCGATAATGAAAGATAGTTTGATTTAAGAATCAAATCCCTAACCTAGCCTAGAGACTTAATTCTAATAGAAATGGTATGAGAAAGAAGAACCTCGACAAAACACACAAGTATGGATTAGGTACTTATGTGGCTCTTTTGTGGAGATGTGTGTTCTTCAATAGATGATATATGAGAAGATTAAGAACACTTGATGTTTAGACTTAGAGGATTAGAGGAGAGAAATGAGAGGAAAAAATGTTTGCAAGAGGTGAGGAATACAAAGGCTAAGGGTGGGTATTTATAGGCCAAGAATCCTAAAATGTTGAAAAACATTTCGAGAAGGCGCGATGCCCATGCGTCAGCGCGCCAGATTCCCGACTTTGTTTTTCTTCGAGATCTTGGTGTTTTAAATACTCGCGCTTGTTAAACCCCCAATTGTACTTCACACTATGACCTTTCAGTCATTCTTATACTCAAGGTCAACCAACTCAAATAGCTATTTGATAAAACGTTTATGAAGTATTAAAAGCGTTTTGCTTATCCGATAAAGTAAAGATAGAAAAGAATTATTGGAAATGGAATTTTGGGTATTCCTCAAATGTGTGACTAGCCTAGTTGGGATCCAACTAAAGATAGAATGGGCTAGTTAGGAATCAAGAGAATATTCTTGGAATATTCTTTACTTGGTGAGAAAAAGGGAAAGAATTTGAAATTTGAATTTCAAATCTATTAACATACATGTTGGATAAGGGAGGATAGGTTGGCAATGAGTTGTTATGATGTGACATGATGTGATGGAAATGAGCCTCTCAAGCTCATTTAAAATTAATGGTGAGGATGTAAAGAAGAGAGGTGTGTAGAATAGGTGACTTGGCAAGGTCAAGGGTAGAGAAGAGTGTGTGTTTATTATGTGAGTGAGAAGAGAGTGTTTGTGAGGGTAACTGTGTTTATTTAAGATGAGGCATCAATCCAAGGGTTAAGAATAGAATGAGGGAGTTTGGATTGATGAGGTGGCTTGATCAAGGGTAGAGGTAAAAGTGTGTTAGTTGTGTTTGTTTGAGAAACAATCCAAGGTTTAGGGTTTAGGGTTTAAGGTTTATGGTTTATGGTTTAGGGTTTAGGGTTTAGTGATACGAGGCCACACAATACTAAAGTTTAAGTCCACCACCTAACGGGTATACTGAAAGGATACAGGAACACGTAACTCACCACTCTTAGAATCCACCAAGAGATACAGCGTTGTTAAGGCTCACCACTCAATGATATAAATACCAAAGAGATACAGAACATAAGAAAAGTAAGATAAAAACTCATGTAGTATAACTTTAATTTTGAGTTTGCTCCAAAACATGACTTAAGGGGCCTTTTATAGGCACTTGGAACATCCCTTCAAGCATAATAAAATGAAAATACTATAGTAATCAATGTATTACAGAGAGAAAATTACCAGCATGGTCAACTTTTGCATTCAAACTGTCCGTTTGACCACCTTGTATTCAAACTGCCATAACTTCCTCTAGAAACATCCAATTAAGTATATGTTTGATGTTCTAGAAACTAGACATTTGCACCTTTTCAACCATGTATGGTACATACTTTATGAACGTCAGAATCGTTCCATAATTTTTCATCATATGACCAAAATCCATTGTGTCATTTTCAGTTTTTGTTGTTGTTTCTATATTATTTAGGGTTTAGGGCTTAGGGCTTAGGGCTTAGGGCTTAAGGCTTAGGGCTTAGGGCTTAGGGCTTAGGGTTTAGGGTTTAGGGTTTAGGGTTTAGGGTTTAGGGTTTAGGGTTTAGGGTTTAGGGTTTAGGGTTTAGGGTTTAGGGTTTAGGGTTTAGAGTTTAGGGTTGAGAAGTAAGGAGTGTGGTAAGTTTGATTGTTAACATGGCTTGATCAAGGGTTAAAATGAAGAGGTGTGTGTGTATGTGTAATTTGAATTGAATGGGAAGAAGGTGAATAGC
>BQNB010135224.1:0-15588 GCA_026074375.1 Tanacetum coccineum | reverse complement strand
ATAAAAAATACAACACCTCTTGAAACTATACATATCTACATATGCGTGTGACACTAAGCACTACAACGTAACTCCTTTAAGTAATAGTTATACACTATGACCACTACAACATAACTCCTTACATCAGGTATAACTAGATAGGTAAAGTCTTAATCTTTAACCTTAACACTCAAGCAAGTTATCTTTGAAAGTCATGCATCCAACCAACCCTGACTTAAAGATGAAATAAGTACACGCCTTTATGAAATCCCACTTCAATCTCAAATAAGTAATTCCAAATCAACTCCGTGATCACTTGACATTCTAAATTTAAAACTAGCTGTTTGACATTTAATTGTGACTTTTGATAAGGACTAAGTCTTTGTATGATTTTATAAATCCATGTCCAACCAATGTCCCATAATTATATTAGCCAAATTTCATCCTACTACTTAATAAGGTTCGGATAAACATATGCAAACTTAAATGAATTAACAACAAGCCTAAATGACGAATCAACCATCTCCCAACATTTTCTGTTTATCTTGATAGGACTATTATTTATTATCAATATTTACTCAGACACATATGAATGTTTAGAATAATGAATGTATAGACTCGTCCCAGCTCTTATTTCTGGCCCAACACGTTATATCACCATAAACCCAAATTATCCCATATAATTAGGTCACATAAACCCTAATTAGATAACACACTATGTATCTCCCAACTTCTTAAATCTCTTGCAGTCAGACACATCCCATCTTCCCACCTTATTTCTCCAAATCAAACGCAACCATAAATCTTTTATCAACAAGTCCACCATACCCTTTAGTTTATATCTGCTCAAGTGATCTGTGAACCAAACAAAAGGAGGAAAGAAGGCTTCAAGATCCTTTGTGGTCTCAGGTAGGTGTTTCTTGTGTTTATGAGTCAATCGAAACAAAAAAATGATTAGAACATAGTGTTATTGGTCATTCTTTTAATTTTGTAAATCAAAGAGGTTTTATAACCTTTCACAAATCTATGATGAACTTTTCTTTCGTGATTTGGATCTATTAAGGTCTCGACATAATTAAAGCCCACGAAAGAACAAATCTGAGATCATAGTTATTTTATTTTCGTTCGAGTATTGGAGATGATGTAGGAATAGGATGGAGGTTGGAATTATTATGACGGTAGGATTAGTTAGTTATTGGATTTGTTGATGATTGTATTGATTGTAATTGATGAGGTGAGGTTTTAGACGTGGATTGTTGTTTGTTGTGGTTATAGTTTGATGATATTAATCTTCTGAGTCTGTCTTCTTCTTTCTTTATTTTTGTTGACTTTTCTTGGACCTTGACTTGGCAGTGACTCTGTTGAGTTGACCGGGTCAACGGTTTGGGCAAACCGCCGTCTAAATTACAAATCAAACCGCTGCCTTCCAAGCAAACCGCTACTAGTGTAACTAGCAAACCGCCACCAAAGTAATGCCAAACCGCTACCAATAGTTGTCAAACCTCTACACTAACAGTCAAACCTCTAGTGGACATTTGGAGACCATTAGGCAAACCGCTACAAGTACTATTTCTTGTCAAACCACTGTAAAGAACAACAAACTATGAACATAAGCTAGAAAGGCCACAGAAACTGCTAAAACCTCAAAAAAAGACTTATAACAACGCGATATAAGTCATGAAAATTAAATACCAAATCTGCTATATAAAACAAATGATATAACAACACAAAAAAAACAATTTTGTGGCTTTTTCACCCAAATCAGCCACAAAAATAAGCTTATAATAAGTTGTTACATCCTACGAAATAAATAAACACAATAACAAAATCTGTGACAGATCGAGACATAAGGGACCAAAAAAATCATACAAGACCTTAATCACCACAATAAATATCAACCTAATAGCCTGAGCTCGTGATACCAATTATCAGGATCATTATCGTATCGGGTTGATGTTGTTATGGTGTCGGGTGGCCGACCAGAAAACCAGCCGACCACTATTATGGTGGTGGTGGTGAAAGACTTAAAGAGAGAGAGAGTAAAGGGAATATGTGTATTTATTAAAAGATGGAGGTTACACACAATAATAATACAAAAGCCTCACCCATCCATGGAAGTATGGAGGGGGTATATATAGGTCTTGACTCTCTAAACTATCATAACTAGACATTTTAAGTCCCTGCGAGTCTTGCCTATTTAAACTAATGTAATTCCATAAATGGCGCTCACATTTTAGGGCTAACATAACTATTTGTAATTCCACAGAAATGGCGCTAATTTTTTTTAGGGCTAACATTCTGGGATTTCTGGATAGTGGATTATTAATCAACTATTTTTTATGGGGTGTTTCGTTGTTGCTATATCTTGGTTTTGCTTGTCTCTGTGGGTTTTGGAGATATAAGCTATCACTTAATGGGCACCAACTACTTGAGGCTCTTCTTAGTTCTAGTTATTCACACCAGTCATTGATATAAACATAGATTGAAACACAACCATCATGATGTGAATTAAACATACATTTGCCACCTAGTTAACTACACTGCTTTCAGCATTCAAAGTTCTCGGACTTTAACATGTCATTCAACGCAGTTTAGTTAGTTACAGGACTTGTTTTATTTGAATAACTAGAAATCAATTTGGTGGGGCTTTCTACATTCCTTCTTCTCTTAAAAAAAAAAAAAACAAAAAAAAATTAAAAAAAAATAAAAAAAAAAAAAAAATTTTTTTTTTTAAAAAAAAAAAAAAAAAAAAAAAAAAAAAAAAATTAAAAAAAAAAATAAAAAAAAAAAAAAAAAAAAAATTTTAAAAAAAAAAAAAACTCTTCACTTGACTTTAGTTTTAACACGACCTTATATTTCTTTTGAGATGCTCCTGAGTTGTTGTCTTACTACACATTTGTTTGTTTGTGAATTACATTGTAGAAAGAAGTTAGGTAAGTAGACCAAAGAAAGCGAGGTTTAGTGAGAAGAGGAGGATTTTTAGTAGTGCGAAGGAGGATAGGATTGCATTAAATTTGACGGAGGGCATATGACGATGAGGTGTGCTTGTTTGTGTTGGACCACAATTCCATACTATAGCTTATGGAAAGTGGCGGTTTTGTTTTGTCTTGTGTGTGTGATACATTCCTGCTGTTTTTATTCAAATTCATGTTTCTTCTTCTGATACTTGTTTTTCTTTTTCACTTTTTAAGGAAAAATCTTGTGGTCAGGTGATGGGTTTTGTTTTTAAATCCTTTTTCACCATTATTCTTAGGGAGGAAGGGGGGATATGAGAGGTGGAAACCTGGATTTTTAGAAAAAAAAAAACATTGTCGTTTTTGATGGAATTTGGGGTTTTTTCGGAGTCGGTTTTCCCATGGATTATGGTTGTTTTTGTATATTAAAAGGCACTTGGTTGTACGACGAACAACTGATGGTTCTTTTTTCCAAAATTGTTTTGGGGTTTTGGTGTTATGTAGTGGTTGGTTTGTGGTTTATATTTTGGTGGTGGTGGTTTGTTTTAGTTTTTATAATTGTAATTGTTTTATAAGGGGGTTTTAAAGGGTTTATGTTAGGTAAAATTGTTTATTTGTAATTTAATTAAAGGTTCTAATTTAGTGTTATAATGGTTAATGGGCTTTTTCCCCGGTGTTTTTTTTTGTAAGGGTTAATTTTTAGGGTGTTTTATTTTAAAAAAATATTATTTACACCAAATAAGATTTTTGTACAAACGGGAGATGTTCTGGGTGAAATCATTAACCAGACTGCCCGTTTACAAGGGGCACAGTTCAAGCACTCAACCACAAAACGTTTTGCAACAACCAAATAAAACACATACTTTAGAGGAGTGTCAGTCACTCTTTTGACTACCAAAAAAAAAGTTGGGAAAAATACATGCAACCTAAAAAAAATATAATTTTAAAAAGCATTGCTTCACATACTTTGATTTTTGACTCGTATTGTATAAAAAATACACGCTTAACTATTTTATAGCCACAATGCTGTTATATTTAATGTCTTGTACAATCGTTCTTACCGTATTAAAGATATATAAGATTGAAAAAAATATGCGAGTTGTGTGGATCATTTACTAGGAATGTTACTACGGACCTTCCATTAATAGATAAAGTAGTTTTTTAAAAATCCTCATACTAACTAAATGACAAAAATAAAAGTTTGTGGACAGACACAAATTCGTACAGTGTAGACAATACTATTGAATTCTAATTATCTCCCATAAAAGTCTGGCGTTTACCGGCGCATTTGCTACCAACATTAGGATGTGTTTATATGGTGTAAACTATTTACTAAGAAAGTAAATAAACTTCCCAACACGAGGAGAAGAGAGAACCAAAGATGGTATTTAATACAAGCAGGGTCCTCCTTTCAGAATACTCTAATATATAATCCCTTACTAAAACGATTGGGTAGGGTTGAAGGTTCCTAAAACACATCAATTGAAGCAAGAGCGTGCAAGAATAATAACCTATCGTTTTACATTTTTTATTTGATATTCATTTATGTAGTATCGTGGAGGGTTTTATGCTGTAAACAGGTTTGGTTTGAGCTGCATAACAGCAGTCAACGTATAATGTATAGGACTGATGATAGTGCCCACTGTAGTGTTTGGGTTGGATGTTGGGGTGGGGGGGTTTTCTTCTGGTGCATCGTGTGATTTACATCTTTTTAGAGGTGGATAATGAGGGTTTTTCAATATCTACTTGTTGTCCTGCGAGATTTAAAATCTGGCTGTTTCCGTGACAATAAAGCATCGTATTTTTAGATTTTGACAAGCTTTGTGGGTATTCACAAGTTTTTGACGTGGATGTGTTGTGTGTGGGTTTTTATTAAGGGTTTTGTTGGGATTCGGGTGGGCGGGGAGGGGGCTAAGGCACCTGGATAACGCTGCATTGTTACAGCTTTCGATTGAGGGTAGTGCTAGAGTTAGTGGTAGTTGTGGATATGAATTTGTGGTTGAGTTTATTGATGCAAGCTAAACTATACTAACGTTATATAACACCAATGTTTTTGTAGTTATGATTTAGTAATGTTATTAACAATTCGAACCCTCTTGAATAAGTGGTTTTTTTTTTTTACAGTGTCTCGGTGTTTGTGTATTGTCTAAATTACTAAATATAAAATAAATGGGCGTCGCGGGGGTTCTAAGAATAACGGGAAACCATTGTATGGGTTGAGCCACGTTCTAAGCAAAGACTTGCATACTTTTGATACTTGCTTAGTTGGTGCTGTGATAGCAAATTCCATCTAACGGATCCATCAGAATGCAGGATTTTATCATGTGTACAGAAACAATATATCTCATTCTTATTTATAGGGTTTTTTTTTTTTTTAATGGTTAGTTTTGTTTTTTAGGGGTTGTTTTTTTTCGCTTTGGAGGGGGATATGGCATCCAAAATCATTTATAAACGTATCCTTTTTTGTTTAGGTTGTTTAAATGTTCCTTATAGATGGTTTTCATCTTCATTTTAACCTAGATTTGTTCATGGGGTGATTGATACTTAGTATGGCAGTTGGAAATATTGATGTTTATGTTATTTGGTTGGTTGGGGAATAAGAATGGTGTTGTTGCGTTGTTGAGCGGTGAATGGTGGTTGGGGTGGTGCGTTGGGTTTTGGCGGTCATATCGGCACAACACACAGGTTGTAGATAGTTTAATGAACACTTTACTATTTATCGTATTGATATAACCAAGATACGGTAAAAAAAGAACATAAAAAAAAAATAATGATATTCTTGAGTAGATGTGGATACCAGAGATGGAATTGAATTAGGCAAAGCATACACAATTGGCCAGAATTATGAAAAAATAAAAAAACGAAAGAAAAATAAAAAAACGGGAGTTCATGCAAATTAGCATTTCAAGCTGTTTCACAAATGGCTTTGTCTTGCAGCGTGAGCTTTCATAGTCAACATTTTTTCACAATCGAACAGTTTTGTTTTCAATTGAACAATCTAAGAGTCTACTGGTTATTTTTTTTTAGTCTGAGTTCTTTTGTTAGTTTCGTGTTAGAATCTTTATTAGATTCTTTGTATGTCTATTTTTTAAATGCGCTTTTTCGTTATGCAAAATTACATTTTGTTTGAGTGTTATGTTAGCATAACTGTTTCATAATTCACAAACAAAACCGAGATGTGGGTTTTGTTTTCGTAATATCATCGATAACTTGCAAAACACGACCATGTTGACCGATTTTTATTGTTATGTGGAAGGCTTTTGGATTTTTTTTGGTCTTTTTTTTGTTTTTTTTTTAAGTTCAAGCAGCAAACCTCATATGACAACTACCATTGTGCTTCAATGTTGAATATAGCAGTTTGAATTTTGAGGGCCTATTCAATTGCTAAATTAATTGATCTTTTTGAGGGGTGTATTACGGTGTAGTGTTTTTAGATTATAAAGATGTGATTTGGTTTTGAAGAGTAGTGTGGCTTTGTTTTGACATATCTATTTTGTTTGGAATGATTTGAACTCATGACATTCTCTTGTCTTTGTGTTTTATCTAGATATTTTTGCATAAATCCTATGTTCATAATACTTAAGAGGTATCAAACACCACATAGATAGTTTATGTAACTAACACACAAAATATCTTTCCCTGACGTCAATGATGAGACTCCCATTCTGTATATGTGTTAGTTTGATCATATTTTGTTTTTGTGATAAATGTATTATGTTGAGGTCTCTTTGCTTTAGTGAAAAGTTCGGTCCTTCTTCAATACTCTTTTTCTAGGTGGGGATTTTGAACGGATTGGTATTTTGATCATAACATTTTTTCGTTTTTTTTAAGAGTTCATTTTAAATTTACTTTAGCATTCATTTTGGCTTTGCCGCTAAGAGGCAATTAAAAGATTTGTCTATCAGAACAGTTATCTCATGAGTATTGGTTGTGTTTTCCATTATTGTGATTCCTAATCAGTTTTTGCACAATACAATCCCATGTCAACTTGAATTTTGTGAAAATAGTAATGTTTTTGTGTGGAAACTTCATTGAAAGGCGTGTTTTTGGTTACCATTTCGTATTTTAAAGTAAAAGAACCTTCAATAGGCACCTAAAGATCTATGTTTTTTTCACGAATATTTAGGGCTCTGTATTTATAATAAATCCAATTTCTCCACATTTTCTTTACTAATTTTATTGGCAAACTATAATTGATTAAAGTTAATTTCATATGCTCTTGAGGGGTAGTAATCAAGGTCGTAATATAAAAATACAATTTTGAGATGTGTAGTCTTACTTTTAATTAACATCTTTATCAATTTTGATTCTACTCTCGTCTTATAGATAGATGTGTATCTTCACAATTTGGTGCAAATATGTTTGTAAGATCATCTTTATCGTATGGCACCTTATACAAACATGGTTTTTTAGATTGAAATTTCTTAAGGTACTTAGGATTTACAAAGCTTGCTCTACTATTATAATATAAACTCGGATTAAGAGCAAGCATATCAATGGTTTTTGAACAGATTGATTGGTTTTATAAGCATTGTTGTTTAAAAACTTTACTTGGTTTTCCAAAGAAATCAATTTTTCAATTTCTTTATCTAAACTTATTTTGAAATCATTTTTCAATTGTTCTTTTTTCTTACGAAGAATTTCACATCTCATGTGTTCTAAAGAAATCTGATGTACTAACTTAACATTTTTCTCTTTAAATTGAAAAGTTTCATAAACTTGTGTTTTTAAAGATTCATTTGATTGATGTTTCTACTGAGCTAATTGATCAAGAGTTTCTTTGTATTTACGTTCTACCTCTTCTTTCTCAAGTTGACAATTTTTATACACTTTGTACTTCTCAAGCTCAATCTCTTGCTGATGAAGTGCTCTTTTGCATCTATCCCTAATGTCATTTGACTCCTCAAGAGTATATTTGCATTCATTTAGTTCATGAGTGAGTGTTGCATTTTCTTTCCTTAATTTCTTTTGAATTTTTTTTCATCAGTATCAAGTTTTAAATTCGCAATTAAGTTAGCACGCACTCATCTTCATGATCATCAACATACTGGTCATCCTCAAATTCATTATTACACATATCTGACGAATCAGGTGTGGTATTGCTATCAACCTTTTCCATTAAGGATGTGTCCATTCATGTTTTCAGGTTGCTAAGTATGTTGAGTTTCAACAACAAACACACTACAAACACATAATAGTGCATCAATTGTGTACGTGTCCAATGCCCAGCATCATAGGTAGTCCAAAATCTAAGTTATTATCCTATAATCGCCTTTCTTTCACAGCTTCATACTCAAGGTACTCGCTCATCGTCATGTTGTCAATGTCAGGCTCCATTTCCATGTTTCCTAAAAATCAAACAAGAGATAACAGTAGATTGTGCTATTACAAGGAAACAAATACTGAAATAAAATATATACAAATCTCATATTTAAAACCTAATTAGATCCTCGGCAACAGCGCTAAAAATTTGATGCGTATTTTCTTTTAAATAATTATTTACCAAGTTTTAAATTTATAAAACTCGATTCACCTTACAAACGCACTAACAGGCAGAGAACCCGATCGTGAGTAGTGTAGTTTTGGTAAATCCGATGTCGTCCCAAGAGATAAAAGGCGGTTACAAATCTGAGTTTAAGTTGGTTGTCACGTTTAAAGAGTTGTTTTGATGAAAAGAATAAATCTTAATTGAAATGAACTTGGTATGAAAGAAGAGAAGGAGATACGGTCCTAATTACTTATTAATTAATTTAATGATCCACTTATTCTACTTAATGTGAAAGCAAGGATTGAATGATCATCTAATCCTCAATTATCTCGTAAATCTCAGCGCCTATAGCCTTTATAGTAACAGGGATTTGTCCTACTGGTCATGGTGAGCGAGCATCATATTTGACATTCTTATGGTCAAAGTAATATGCCCAATCCACAATTAGCAAGAAGTAAATGAATCAGAATGATAATTAATAATATAAGCTTAGCCAAAAACTGTATGCATACAATCAATATTATCATCAATTAATGATAGTAATGAAAACATGATAATCGAACCAAACTGTATGATGATGATGATCAGGACCGGATTCTTCCTTCTTGAATGGCTGGAGAGTGCTGAAAAATGATTGAGGAGATGTCCCATTCGTCCCCTCAGATAGGAGGGAGAAGGATGATTCTTAAGGCTGAATGCGGCCCCTATTTATAGGCTTCTGAGTGTGTTACGGCATAACTGATTTGTGGGTTACGTCATAACCTTGCTGATGTCGACATTCCAAAATATAGGAAAAAATAGACTTTATGGCGTAACCAATTTTTGGTTATGCCGTAACCATTTTTTGGTTACACCATAACTAGTTTTTGGTTACACTGGTAAAACCCTTCAGCAAACTTGTAGTAAATGCAATTTTGACTTCTAATTGGTTACGCTCTAACTTTGACAAGATTTCCTTCTAAATATATGGTTACGGCGTAACTAGATATAATGTTATGCCGTAACGTGGTCCTTGATCTTCGTACTTGCTAAATATATGTTACGGTGTAACCATTTTTGGGGTTACGCCGTAACATCCTTTAGAATTTACACTTTAAGTCTTTTTTCCCTTGTTTCTTTTCACATTCCTCCATTTCACCTGAAAACTACAAAATGATAGAAAATATCTCGTTTTCGAGTATTAGTAAAACATTTGTAGGTAATATAGGGGGTATTTTGACACCAAAAAGTATTAAATATTTGATGTTATCAAATATCCCCCCACTTGACTTCTGCTTGCTCTCAAGTAGAACCTGTTAGAACATTTCATAAAAAGATTTCTCGAGAATAATTTCAAGAAATGAATTTATAAAACTCTTATGCTAGAAAATATCAAAGCCGAACACCTTACGAAAAAGGGATAAAAAGTCACTCAGCTCTCCACTAGTCTAAGTGTTTCATTTTCAGGGTGATCACTCAATTACACAGTCATAGTTTGTATTCTATCATAAGCTTGGAAAGTACACAAATCTGCACCAGTTAGAATTAGGGTCTAAATAATTCTTGAAGGAAACAAGGGTAATATGGTTTTAAAGGGTGATAAAGAGGTTAGGATAGACATGGGATTCACATTTAATGGTTGTTAATATAAAAACACAAAACAAATAATCTAAAGTAATCTAAGGTTTTTCATAACTAGCTACTGTCCATCCATAGGTCCAAGAGTCTAAGTCTGAAAACCTGATCTTTAATAATGGGATACTAGCTCCATTCTTCATGAGTATTGAGATGACTTGGTGTAATAATGGGCTACTAGCTCCATTCTTCATAATAACTGAGATTTCGTGGTGCAATAATGGGCTACTATCTCTATTTTTTGCACCATCTTTACATTTTAAGCACATGGGTGGCTTTTTGTTGCACCCTATTTTCTTCATTTTCTTCATAATATGCAAATGTTACAGGAGTTTATATCTTTAATTATTGCCCCTGCAACATCCGATATTATACGCACATCCCCCCACTTAAGATAAACAATGTCGAAAGTGGTGATACGGGGGGTCTTTAGAGATCATAACTGATTGGTCTTCCACGAATGCATATAATTTTCGTTCCCATTCCCCCGAACCATTGACTTAAGTAGCCAGAGATTTCAACACAAAGAAAATAAAGACTACAGGGTAGGCTAAGGTGAAATAGTGTAATGAAACATATAGAGTAGGTTGAAAATATAGATTGGCTCAACATGGGTGATCTAGGGTATCTTGCACTAATAATGAGTGCAACAAAAGGGTTTATCACGGGAGGTCGACAAGTCAGTGTAACAAGTCGATAAACACACACATATAGGCTTATTTGGGTGATTTCCTAAGTGTTGCATTCTTGAACTATCTATTCCTACTAATCAATTAGGTCTCGAAATGATATACAGGCCAAGTTCTAAAGTCTACAATACTACCGGCACACTCAATATTTTGGTGGATTTTTAAGTAATATGATGGAAACGGAATATTAGGCTTAAATCTCACCAAGTAATAATAAAGGGTAATGTGCATTCAGCAAAGATTAATTCTAGTTATTTAAGAAAAATTTGTCAAAAATTTTAAAATTGGCATAATTTTCAAAGAAAAATAGAAAATCGAAGGCAAAACATATGTCAAGTATTAATTCTACTCCCATCCCCGCCCCCCACTTGATTTGTATAATGTCCCTATTGTACCTTAAGGAAATGAAATAAAAAGGAAATAGTAGAATTAAGACAAGAAACTTCTTTGGAATTGCTCGGTATGATGAAGAGACAACATGCTCTAAGCCATGCTCCAAGTCTGCTTCCTCGAGCAATCATCCCATCATCATCAACATGGTATCAAACGAATCCGGATTTCACATGCATCCCTGTAGCCAAGTATCAACTTCGCATGCTTCAACCTGTATAGCTATAAGAAAGCTAATACTAAATCATAAATCCGGCAAAAAGAAAGATACCAAAATGTACAAAATAATACAAGAAATACAATCCAAACTCACTTTCGTAGGAATCATGGTTGCATTTAGCGTATGCAACAAGCCTTTTAAACCATTCAGTGGTCTAAGTGGACGAGTGAAGTCTCGTGAGGGTTTCCAGAGAACGTAGCCACAAAGTTCATTGACCAATATACACGGTTTAGAAATGTTTCAAACCTGATTATTAAGTTTTTTAATAAGAGGTTATGGCGTAACTATTATGGTTACGCCGTAATCATATGATACTTTTCTTAGAAAATTTCATTAAGCATGTTACGGCGTAACCTTGTAAGGAATTACGTCGTAATGGTCTTGTTTACGGCGTAACTAAGTTGGTTACGCCGTAATTGCTG
The DNA here is from genome assembly GCA_026074375.1 of Tanacetum coccineum. Classification (NCBI taxonomy): domain Eukaryota; kingdom Viridiplantae; phylum Streptophyta; class Magnoliopsida; order Asterales; family Asteraceae; genus Tanacetum; species Tanacetum coccineum. The sequence continues at coordinate 3,832 of BQNB010135224.1, read as the reverse complement.
CATCAACAACAATTTTACCATATGATTACGAATTGAGATGATCATGAATTTTGCTCTATTTTTGTTTAAAGCTGCAAAACCAAGTTAGAAATGTACAAACCAACTAATATGCAAAAATTGAAATAAAATAAGACAAAACATGAATTAAAAGATAGGTATTTGGTGCCACCCATGAAGAGCTTGTTTTTGTTTGAGTCTCTAGCTTGACTCCACCCTTATTTACTAGGTAATCGGGTGTCCATCCCCTCACTTGGGATCAATTGTGGGTGGAAGTAGCAATAGACACCCTTAGGGTGTAAGTATGCGACAGGATAGGGAGATGATAAATAGAAGGCATACCTTCCAGGAGATATAATGTCTCTATTTACCTTACATGGTTTAGATGTTTTGAACACTCCATATAAGGGACTCATTAGTTGATTATGAAAGAAAGGCTCGGTATTAATGATAACTGAATGCACCTGTATTTCTGTAAAATTTGACTGAGGTTCCTTAGCGAGAAGTCTTTCAAGCTCTTCTAAATCCTTAGTAGGATTAAAATCAGCCTCATTGTCAACCATGGTTACATTCAAGATCTCGTCTCCGAATTCTTCCAAAAGTTTGTCCAAAATTGATTTAGTAGTTGGTGTTACAAAATCATCATTAGGTGGTGTGGTGTGAATGGGTTCTAGGATCAAAGGTTGTACAACTTCGTCTATTTCATCAAGGACGTTAAAAAATTTCCTAATTTGTTTTACTTCCTCGACTGTAATATCCCACATATCAAAAGTATCCCTATCATCACCATCTTCCTCCTGATCCTCCTCCGAATCATCATCCTGTTCCCAAATACTATCCTGAACTATATCATGCCCCCATTCGCTTCTTATTTTCAGTTCTTGTTCTAAGTAAGTTATCCAAGATTTTATCAAAGTCAAAATCCTTCTTACTAGTGTTAGGTGTGTGTGGTGGTTAAGCGAAAAATTAAGGTGTAAAACCATAGGAGTGATTACTGAGTGGATTCATTCCTAGGCCTTGTTTAGCAACGTATAGATTATATTCTGCTATAGTCATATTTTCAATGTCTACATCATTGCTCCCATTAGTAGATACAAAATAATTCTTAGGATAGGGTTGAACGGGTAGGAAACAAGGGTGTGGAGGAGTTAAGTTATGAGAGTACGGATAGCTAAAAGTCTTACTCTTATTCTGGTGAAAAGAGACAACATCCGCCTCATTATAATTTGTTGGACTTCTTTTGGATCGAACATCGTCCCATAATCTCCTTTCTTTCGCAGCTTCATACTCAATGTATTCGTTCATCGTCATGTTCTCAATATCAGGCTCCATTTCCACGTTTCCTGAAAATCAAACAAGAGATAACAGTAGATTGTGCTATTACAAGGAAACAAATACTGAAATAAAATATATACAAATCTCAAATTTAAAACCTAATTAGATCCTCGGCAACAGCGCTAAAAATTTGATGCGTATTTTCTTTTAAATAATTATTTACCAAGTTTTAAATTTATAAAACTCGATTCACCTTACAAACGCACTAATGGGCAGAGAACCCGATTGTGAGTAGTGTAGTTTTGGTAAATCCGAGGTCATCCCAAGAGCTAAAAGGCGATTAAAAATCTGAGTTTAAGTTGGTTTTCACGTTTAAAGAGTTGTTTTGATGAAAAGAATAAATCTTAATTGAAATGAACTTGGTATGAAAGAAGAGAAGCAGATACGATCCTAATTACTTATTAATTAATTTAATGATCCACTTATTCTACTTAATGTGAAAGCAAGGATTGAATGATCTTCTAATCCTCAATTATCTCACAAATCCCAGAACCTATAGCCTTTATAGTAACAGGGATTTGTCCCACTGGTCATGGTGAGCGAGCATCATATTTGGCATTCTTATGGTCAAAGTAATATGCCCAATCCATAATTAGCAAGAAGTAAATGAATCAGAATAATGAAAACATGATAATCGAACCAAACTGTATGATGATAATGAGTGGGACCGGATTCTTCCTTCTTGAAAGGCTGAAGAGTGCTGAAAAAAACCAACGTATGATGATGATGATGTGATCGGACCGGATTTTCTTCTTAAAAGGCTGGCGGTGCTGAAAAACACCCCAAAAAAAAGGGGGGGGGGGGGGGGGGGGCATCTGAGGAGATGTCCAGTCGTACCCTCAGATGGGAGGGAGAAGGATCATTTCTTAAGGCTGAATAAGGCCTATTTATAGGCTTCTAAGTGTGTTACGTCGTAACTGATTTGTGGGTTACGCCATAACCTTGCTAATGTCGACATTCCAAAATATAGGCAAAAATGGACTTTATGGCGTAACCAATTTTTAGTTACGTCGTAACTAATTTTTGGTTACACCGTAACCAGTTTTTGGTTACACCGTAAACCCTTCAGCAAACTTGTAGTAAATACAATTTTGACTTTTGATTGGTTACGGCGTAACCACAAAAGGTATTACGCCGCAAACGTCAAATAATTTCCATAAATTCGTGATCTCCATTCCATATATGTAGATCTTTATGGTTACGGCGTAACTAGATATTGTGTTACTCCGTAACTCTAACTTTGGCAAGATTTCCTTCCATCTACATGGTTACGGCGTAACTAGATATAATGTTATGCCGTAACGTGGTCCTTGATCTCCGACTTGCTTAATTTATGTTACGGTGTAACCATTTTTGGGGTTACGCCGTAACATTCTTCAGAAAATTACACTTTGAGTCCTTTTTCCTTTGTTTCTTGTCGCTTTCCTGCATTTCACCTGAAAACTACAAAATGATAGAAAATATCTCGTTTTCGAGTGTTAGTGAAACATTTGCAGGTAATTTAGGGGGTATTTTACCACTAAAAAGTATTAAATATTTGATGTTATCAAATATCCCCCCACTTGACTTCTGCTTGCCCTCAAGTAGAACCTGTTAGAACATTTCATAAAAATATTTCTCGAAAATAACTTCAAGAAATAAATTTATAAAACTCTTATGCTAAAAAACATCAAAGCCGAACACCTCACGAAAAGTGGATAAAAGTCACTTAGCTCTCTACTAGTCTAAGTGTTTTATTTTCGGGGTGATCGCTCAATTACACAGTCATAGCATGTATTCTATCATAAGCTTGGAAAGTACACAAATCTGCACCAGTTAGAATTAGGGTCTAAATAATTCTCAAAGGAAACAAGGGTAATATGGTTTTAAAGGGTGATAAAGGGGTTAGGATAAATATGGGATACTCATGTAATGGTTGTTAATATAAAAACACAAAACAAATAGTTTAAAGTAATCTAAGGTTGTCATAACTGTCCATCCATGAGTCCAAGAGTCTAAGTCTGAAAATCTGATCTTCAATAATAGGCTACTAGCTTCATTCTTCATGAATATTGGGAGGACTTGGTGTAATGATAGGCTACTAGCTCCATTTTTCATTACTGAGATGTCTTGGTGTAATAATGGGCTACTAGCTCCATTTTTTATTTTTATTTTGCACCATCTTTATATTTTTTAGCACATGGGTGGCTTTTTAGTTTCACCCTATTTTCTTCATTTTCTTCATGATAAATATGCAAATGTTACAGGAGTTTATATCTTTAATTATTGCCCCTGCAACATCCGATTTTATACGCACATCCCCCCACTTGAGATAAACAATGTCGAAAGTGGTGATACAGGGAGGGTCTTTATTGATCATATATGATTGGTCTTCCACGAATGCATATAATTCTCATTCTCATTCCCTCCAAACCAAGAACTAAAGTAGCCAGAAATTTCAAAAAAAATAAATAAAGACTACAGGGTAGGCTAAGGTGAAATGGTGTAACGATACATATAA
>BQNB010135223.1:0-14484 GCA_026074375.1 Tanacetum coccineum | reverse complement strand
TTCTGTTAGATGTATCATTTCATCACCAAAGACAAAAATAAGAAAAAGATTTTAGAGAGAGAAAGAAGTAGAGAGAGAGAGAGAGATAAAAAGAGAGAAAATAAGATGGTTACTTGCACTATAAGAGAAAAATGAGAAGCAACACCCTCTCCATACTTGGAGAGGGCTTTAAATAGTACATGGAGTGGACAAGCCTTGTTTGGGTTGTTGGGCTTGTCTTTGGGTCGGACCTATTACAAATGGACTTAAGCCCGACACCTAGGCCCAATTAGCTTAGATAAATTCTCGTAAACTAAGTTTTTCTTATACAAGGCTCAGGAATATTTAATGACCATCACTTTAATAAAAACACGACTAACATTTTTGCAATTATGTAGATGCCGGTTCCTTCATTATTGAAGGTCGGTTCCATTCTGCACATCGAACCGGCAGAACCGGCTGAACAGTACAGCAACTTAAACTCGAATTTAAACTTTAATATCCACATTTTCCTACCGAATTCAACCTATACCAGATAATAGATCTTAGAAGTTGACCTTAAGGGAAATCTAATCATTAGATCTTAATCGAAATAGAAGCAAAAGAATTTATTCTACTATCATCAAAATTCTATAAGTAGGCTCCTTATGCCAAACACTCCCTTACTCATCTCTTAAAAAAATTTACTAACCTTAAGTCAAACAATAAGAGCATCAATGAGTTCAAACGTACCACTATAATAAGTGTCTGTGCTTGTTGCTTTGTCAACCCTCGACCCGCTTCTCCTCCCTATCAAAACTTGTCTCTGCCCATCGATTACCAAATGGTTCCTCCACCAACCCCGATTGTATCTCCACCTCTCTTACCCATCACATCACCAGGAATCTCACCAAGCAAACTCTTGAACACTCCCAAGTCAACTTCTCTACCATTGACCTCCCTTCTACTAGCACCATCGCAACCATTCAAATAATCCTCTCCTCTAGCCATTAACTTAGACCCCGTTAAACTAATATTTTCTACTCCTCCCATATTGCCTCACCAATTCTTTGATTCTCTTAAGGACTTGCCTCCATGAACCACCAATCCACCACCACCATGACCATTGATTGATTTAATCAAGCCTTTGGCTAACTAACCCCCACCACTTCCTGCCATGGAACCAGCTCTTCTACCTCTGCCACCACACCTTCTGCCATTGGGATCCAATAATATCTTTCTCATGCTCACTCATGAAATTTTTTGTGATCATTGTCAACGCACGCAAGTCATTGTCAATGATCTCTGTGAGGAAATAAGGTCCATCCTCAATCACATTCTCGAGTGCCTTGACATCCTTGTGATCACTCATGAAATTTTTTGTGATCATTGTCAACGTACGCAAGTCATTGTCAACGATCTCCGTAAGGAAATAAGGTTCATCCTCAATCACATTCTCGAGTGCCTCGACATCCTTGCCCATAAAAATAACTCTTAGATTAGCTTAACGTAGGAAATGAATAAACTTATCTTTGTACTTAAAAGAACTAATCCTTGTTCTTAGTTTTTCCCATTTTTATATTAGACCAAATGTCTAAAAGGAATGGTAGACATTTTATTGCAAGGAATCATTGTTCTATAAGATGATTGTGTTGTGGCTGTGTTTATTTCCTGCAAAATACCTTAATTACATTTGTACTAACCATTTTCAAAAAGTCAAAATCTTAACTTTATGTACAGTAGCCGGTTCCATCGACTATGAAGGTCGGTTCCTTCTCTCAGAGAGAACCGTCTAGGTCGCGTTTGCAGTAGCAGATTTTTGCTTCTTGCTTCTAATCTTTGTCTTGTAGGTACTGTCAAAGTAAGGGGAGCTTACACCAAATTGATTCACTAACCTTTTTTGTAGCTTTACATTTATCTATAATTCCCTCTCTTCTTCGTCAAGAGGGAGCATTGCAAATTGATTCTCTCCGAATCAACTCTCATTATGGCATTCGATTCGCTTCGGATCGAATAACGATTATACCATTTGCATTTGATTCTCTATGAATCAACTTACATCAATACTTATTATAGTCTTGCATAACCAATCTTTTTGTTTCAACAAAAAAGGGGAGAAGGGAAGTAAAAATTCCATAATTTAATACTTTTCGCTTAAACACTTTAATTTTTTTACTTGCAACAATCTTATGTTTTGTCATCAAAAAGGGGGAGATTGTTAATACAAATAAACCAGTAAAAAATATTTATTTCTATCTTACGATCTTCTCGTGTTTTATCGATAACAAAACATAAATCGTTACAAGTAATCATTAAACATGTATATTTCATATTTACATCATTGATGACATAATCATCTTAGCATATCTTAGGGAAATCTACCAAGATTATACATAATCTTTCAAAATTTGGCAATCTAAAATTCGGATTTTCTATCAGGCTGCCGGTTCCATCACTTAACCTTGGCCGGTTCCATCTAGTTAAAGGAACCAGATAGAACCGAGCTACAAGGCAACCGATTCCATAGGCTTATAATGGTCGGTTTCCTTCTGCAGATGGAACCAGCGGAACCGTGCTACAATGCAGTTTTAGGCCTATAAATACTAAGTCATTTCTCATGTTTTACTCACTCATTCTCTTTCTAATCTCTCTAACAATTTGATCATTCTCTCATTTTTTAGTTCTAGTTAGTTTCATTCTTCATTTGTAGGTAATTCTCTTTGTAGAAGATATTACCGAAAAAGCATATGAGACGATCATGTTCAAACAATCTTGTTTCACATCTCCATCACATTGTCAAGATTATTTTTCTGTATCTTGTACATTATTCAGTAGTTGTAGCATCATGCATCATCCTTGTAAAAGAAGTGTGATTGCGTTGGGTTGATTCTACATTTTTTAGAATCCGGTATTTAGCTTTGTACCGTTAAAAGGTATAAGTGAAGTTGTGAGGCTTCTCCGCCGTTTGAAGGAGATTGGTGACTAGTGTTTATGAACACTCGAGTAGGTGACGCGGAGAGTGGAGTAGGGCAAGGAAGGTGTCCTTGTAGCCGAACCACTATAAACGCTTGTGTCTCGGTTTTATCTTTCCTACTCTTTATTTAATTTACTTGCATTTTATATTTCCTTAGTACATCAAACAAACATCAACATCTTTAACTTCACATAAATCCAAATCTAACCTTTGAAAATCAAATTTTAAACGGTAAAACTATTCAACATTCCTTTTAGTTTTTCTCAGATTAAAATTTTCAAATGTACAACTTAAAAGATAAAATCAATTTTGACATCACTTAAAAGGTCTTCAAAATGATTTAATCTTTGTTTAAGTGAAAGTGTTTATTTTTATTAAAGTGTCTAAAGACTAAAAGGACTCATATGTGCAAAGAAGAACTCTCCGATAAAGGTTTTAACAAAGATACAATACTTTTTAAGGGGGAGCGTCTAAATATTTTGTTGAAAAGTTTTCAGAAAGATAAGGAAATGGAAAATTGTTTATATTTTACCTTCACATATTTGTATTTTTGTGTTTTTAGCTTTATGTTAAAAATGTTTTTCGGCATATGTCAAAAATCAAAATTTTCTTCTTTATATGTTGTTAGTCAAAATGATGAAAAATAGAAAGAGAGATTTGTAAAGAAAAATAGAAAGAGAGAATTGAGAAATCATATATTTGAAAAAATGATAGTATATTCATATGCTTCAAAAGCAAGAACAACACATAAAAATAAAAAAAAGATAAAGTATGCGAGAAAAGAAATGCCAAAGCATATAAAAACACACATAGTACTTCTTCTTTAAATTCTATTTGGTATAGATTAAAGTTTTAACAACTCCTAAACAAGTAATCAAATACAATGAAATCCAGTATAAGTTGGACAACAAGATGGGTTCAATCATTCATAGGTTATTTAGATTAGTAAACACCAAAAAACAAATAAATAAAGCATCAAAAGATTCATTTAATCAAAAAACCCTAAATGGGTTTTGCATAACCACACTAATAATCTATCATCCAATCATAGTTTTCATCTACCCTAAGCAAATAAATAAACTACACACTCTTATTGAGCGAATCAGACACAAAGACAATCAAAACAATAGAAATCATAATCAAGTTCAAAAGTTTAGAATCAACCAATGAAAAGATAAGATGTCTTGATGTATTTGATTGTGTTCTTCTCCTCGTCACGTGCTTCAAAAAAATCCTAAAATCGCCAATAATTTCCTATAGATTGTTTTTTGTGTGAATGGTGAAGATAATGTGTGAAAAAGCCTAAAAATAAGTTTATATACTAGTTGCTACATATACCATGTGTCATTCAAAAAATGAAGCATAAGGGCGTATGTGTGACAAAAATAAGTGTTTTTAATAGGTGAAGCATAAGCTCTTCTGCATAGGGTCATAAGAGCGTATGGCGAGAAAATATCACATATTCATAAGTTCTTCATTGTTTAAGTAGCGTAAGGCCTTCCAAGCTAGGACACAAGGGCGTAGGATCTTTTAGGCATATCCAATCTCGATCATCCTCAATGCCATCCATCTCCAATCCGCTCCATCCACATCAAATCAATATACTAACCTTACAAAACAACTTTATGACATAATTATGCACATGCAACATCAAACAAGAAATAATATGAACCAAATTAATAAAATATTGCATCGTAAAATTAAGAATGTTTTATCTATAATACTAAAAATTCAGCCTCTAAATTTAATATGGAGGTATTCAAATTCCAAATCTACACGAACTGGCTGAAGAAGATGAAGTGTCCCTACGGTTTCGAATTCCTTTTGTGAAAGATGAAAAGTTGCAGGAGTTTCAAGAGGACAAACAATCTCAAATTTGCCACTTCAACCATCCTTCATTTAAAATAAAAAAGAATACAAACCAATTAGTCTTTTCATATTCGCAAGTTACCCAAAACAATTATGTGTAAGAAAGTATGTATATACCTAATTTTTAAAGCCTTTTTGTTTGTTGTAAGTTTTTTTGTAAATTTTTTTAAGAGATTTTGTGCTAATTGGTGGAGAACTTTGTACTTGGTGGCAATTCAGTACATATTATGAGGTTGTTTTGACATAATTTTTAACTAATACAAATGGAACTTGAGGCTATTTAGTAAGAATTTTTTAACTGATTTATGCAGATTTTGAGAATGTTTGAAATATGACTTAAAGGGTTGCTTGGCTACAGATTTTTTGTGAATAAAAAACTGGTTTTAAAGGATATTTATTTGCTAGAATTTTATGCAGAAAAAACCTTTTTGGATGATGATTTTATGCAGAATTAGTGTTACGGGCTGTTTGGATTGCTGAATTTTTCTGTAAAAAAAAAGAAAAGAATCCTTCTTTGGTGCTGAATTTTTATGTAAAAAAGTAGCCATTCCGTTGCTGAAATTTTATGCAAAAACTTGGTTGTTTGGCAGCTAAATTTTGTGCCGGAACGTACCTTCAAAGGGCTATTTGGTACATAAAAAAATTTATGCTAAAAATTGGCATTTTGGTGATGAATTTTTATGCAAAAAATTGGTTGTTTGGTTGCTAAATTTTAGCAAAAAAGTACCTTTAAAGGGTTGTTTTGTTCTAATGTTTTATGCATAAAAAAGGCATTGTGGTTGCTGAATTTTTTCATGTGTTGGAAAAGAATGTTAAGACATCAAAAAAGAAAAACAACGAAAGTGGATAGCAAAACAACAAGAAGATAATTGAATGCCATGGAAAAGGAACTTTCTACGTTGCGTGATGTATAAGCTAGTGTCTGACTCAACAAACTGTCGGTCACAAAAGTGGTTGTGACCCTGGTTTTTATACCAGTTCTGCTATGTTATGCGGTGAATTCCCGCGTATGTGTATCGTTTGGTAAGTTAGCAAACTAAATGTCGTTTGCATGTTTATATACGTTGAGTTATATGACTACAAATGCTGCAATTTCCGTTGAATATAATGCGTTTAACAGTTTGCAGGTCGATTATTTGGGAAGCAATATAGGGTGGTAAGTGTGAGAACATGCATTTTCTGAATGGGGACTGTTGGAATGGATGAAGGCACCGTAATTCATTAAACGATAGAGCAACTTCAAGCTTCACACCGGTTCTGTCTTACCTTTACTCTTAGTAGTTGTCAATAAAAGCATTTTCTATTGTGTCATTCAATTATGTATCAATTTTATATAAAATTGTGTCCTAAATTAATGTTTGATGGACATTGTTATGTATGAAAAATTCAACCTACATAGTCATCAGCACCCATTTTGTTACATGCTAACTAAAATTGATACAAAAATGTGATGATTTAGTTTTAGTAAGCCTTTTTGTATAAGAAAACTTTTTTACTGGATAATTACACTTTCGACAATTTTTGACCCATTTGCTAATTTTGTACTCCGTATACATATTAGCTGATGCGTATTTTATTTTAAAATATATTTTATTCAAGTTTTAAATTTATAAAACTTGATTCACCTCACAAACGCACTAACGGGCATAGAACCCGATCGTGAGTAGTGTAGAGATAGTAAATTTGAGGTCGTCCTAAGAGCTAAGTGTCAATTAGTTTTAATTTGAATTGTCACATTTGAAAATGGTTTTAAGTTGATTTTATGAAATAACAGGAAAGTAAATTGTGAAAATTAAAAGAAATAGAAGATATTAAGGAGAAAGGCGTGATAGCCTATCCATTTCATTACTATCGTTACAACTACATTTTCCTGTGCAATGTTACATCATGGTTTCACTAATGGTTTCTAAATTCAACATACCTGAATAGATATATTTAGTCTGTCCTATAATTCTTGTGATCCCGAAAGTCACGAAGGTATGGTAACCAAGTCATAGTGATTAATCCCAACTATCCCAAGAACTAGTCTAATAACCTATATAGATAATTAACCATCTCTGAAAGAGTTCCTGTGCTTTTTAAGTATATTAAGTGATAGAGGCGGTAACCTGGTTAGTTCTTACACTAGGGATAGGGTGTCAAACGTACTCTAGTACCCTGCTAATCCCATGTTCAATTGGTAATCTAATAACAGGATTAAAATGATCTAAACCACCCGCAATACTACTAAAACCCAAGGTTACACGATAGTCAAAGGATATCCAATGAAACCATAATCTAATAGGAAACAAACATTATAGCAATAGAAAATTCATGTTTAGGCCAGCACTTGAAGTGCTTAGCCGCTCATAGCAACAGCACAGCAAGAATTAAGAAAGGTAATCTTGGATTAAAAACTCATAATTCTTACAGATGTGGTTTATGAACGATTAAATACTAAAGTAAGTTAAGTGATCTCCCTTGGACTTCTGGTGGAATTCTTCGAGGTATAAAAGCCTTGGTCGCTTCTTAGAGCTGTGGTGAAATGGCTGTAGAATGCATGCTCTTGAATTGTTTGAATGAGGCCTCTATTTATAGATTTCAAATATGTTACGGCGTAACCTTTTAGAGGTTTACGCCGTAAACTGCTGACCCGTACTTTCCATCATGCAAGCTTAAAAGATGTTACGGCATAATCAAGTGTCCATGTTATTCCGTAATGCTGACTCGGATGACTCTTCCTTCTATAATAATAATGTTACGACGTAAACCTTGTGTGTGGTTACGCCGTAATGTTGCTGGATGACGTGTCTTGCCTTGAATAGGTTATGGCGTAACACTGTCATAGGGGTTACGTCGTAAAGTCTCGTATGATTCGGTGTTTTCTTTATTTTTTGGTCCATTCCCGTGTTTCTTGTCTCATACTTGCATTTTACTTGAAAACAACAAAATAACCGTAAAAGTATCAAACTCAAGTATTTATAAGACAATTGCAAGTATTTTCGTGGGGAATTTGACACTAAAAAGTATCAAATATTTGATGTTATCAAATATCCCTTACTTAACTTCTCATTGCCCTCAAGTAGACCTGTTAAAATAGTTTATAAAAATATTTTCTCTGATTTAACTCAAATAAATGAATCTATAAAAGTCATATGCTAGAAACATCAAAGCCGATCACCTCACGAAAAGGAGATCAAAATTCTCTCAACTCTCAACTAGTCTAAGTGTTCATTTTTGGGGTGATCGCTCAACTGCACAGTCATAGCATGTATTATATCATAAGCTTAGGAAGTACACAAATCTGCACCAGTTAGAGTTAGGGTCTAAACAATTCTTAAAGGCAATATGGGTAACATAACACAGGTTTATTGGATGATATAAAGGGTTAGGATAGACATGGGATACACATTTAATTGGTGTTAAGACAAAAACATAAAACAATTAGTCCTATATAATCTAAGGTATCCATATCGGCTACTGTAATCATATCATCATTATGGGTTAGCTAATGATGAGATCTTGCAGAGCATGCTAACCCATTCTTCACTAGGTAGCTTATATTTGCACCACCTTTATACTTCGGATGGCTTATAGTTGCACCATCCCCAAAATCACTATGTGGCTTATAGTTACACCACCTTTTTACTTAGTTGGTTTTGTAATACGTAACCAGCATCAGGAGTTATATCTCTAGGTGTCTTATAGTTGCACCACCCTTTTTTTACAATACTCTTGTATAACATATAACATAACCCCCCCCCCCCCACTTGAGATAAACATTATCGAAAGTGATAATACCGGGGGGGGTCCTCCATGATCATAATAATATGTCTTCAACGAAAGTGCCAATTTTTGAACCACTTTCCTGAACCATGGACTTAGGTAGCCAGAAATTTCAACACCAGGATAAATATAGACTAGAGGGTTGGCTAAGGCGGAATGGTGTAACGAAACATGTAACAATGGGTGATAACATAGATTGGCTTAACAAAGGTGATCTATGGGTATCTTGCACTAATAATGAGTATAACAAAAGGGTTTTTAACACGAGAGGTCAACAAGTCAGTGTAACAAGTCGATAAACACACACATAATGACTATTTGGGTGAATTCCTAAATATTGCCTTCTCGAACCATCTATTTCTACTAATCAATTAGGTCTTAAAATGATGTACATGCCAAGTTCTAAAATCTACAATACTACCGGCACACTCAATATTTTAATGGATTTATGTATAATGAGATGAAAACGGAACATTAGGCTTAAACCTCACCAAGTAATAATAAAGGGTAATGTGCATTCGACAAAGATTAATTCTAGTTCAGTAGGAAAAATATGTAAAAAATTTAAAAATTGGCACAAATTTTCAAAGAAAACTAGAAAATCAAAGGCAAGAATAGCTCAAGTGATAATACTACTCCCATCATCCCACTTGTTTTGTACAATGTCCCTATTGTACATTAAGGAAATGAAATAAACAGGAAGAGTAGAATTGAAACAAGAAACACCCTTAAGCTTTGCTTCTGAACATATGAAATGTAATAAGACGGCTGAGAAATTCAGAAAATATTCATCTCGAGCAAGCTTATATTGCTATGTGATCACTAAAACAAACCAATAGCATAAAATCGTTCAAAGAGAAATATACAAGATATACAAACCTAACTCACTTTTGTAGGAATCACGGTTGCATTGAGCATATGCAACAAGCCTTTTAAACCACTTGGTGGCCTAAGTGGATGAGTGAAGTCTCGTGAGGGTTTCCAGAGAACATACCCACAAAGTTCATTTAGATATACAAGGTTTAGAAATGCGTTAAAACTTTATTTTATGGTTTTTTAGAAAGAGGTTACGGCGTAACTCTAGTGATTACGCCGTAATCATGTGGTATTTTGAAAATTTTAGTTTATAGGTTTACAGCGTAACCATAATAAGGTTTACGTCATAATTGAATAGGTTACGGAGTAACCATGTATGTTACGTCGTAACTGCTGCTAAATTAGCACAGCTACCACATAATTGCGGGTCGAGTCGGTCTCAAAAATTGCCTCCTAGCTGCTGGAACCTGTAAAACATGCAAACCAACTAATATGCAAAAAATGAAATTTATTTATAAAAAGACATGTTTTCTCCCGACAAGTACTTTTGTTTATTAATGAGTCTTTAAGTTAGACTCATGCCCACTTTACGTTTTGTCATGGGTATCTTCTCCTTGGTTCATTTCTTGTCAGATCATTTTTCTGAATCGTGATCCGTTCTCTCTTCCTAGAGACAAGGTGTCGTTTATTTCGTTGGTAACACAAATGAAGCTATTCCCATTATTAATCGAATATCTGGTTACTTCAAGTTTCCAAGTGAACCATGGGTGGATCATATTTCTTATCTCTATTTTCCCTTTTTTCGTCCTCTTCTAACCAATAATCGTACTACCATTCTTTGGCCTTACCTTGGATATTCTTACAGTTTTCCTATATCATTTCAAGAATATGGCCCTTCTTTCCAATTCCTAATTTATATTCATCGGCTAGTTGGTCAATTTCAAGATCAAACACCCACTTATAATCATCAAAGCTTCTTTCCATTCGGTCTTTGTCAGGATCTAATTCCTCTTTGAAACAATTGATGACCCAAGATTTCAACAAGGCCTTCTTTACTGATTCGTTCACATTTGTGTGTCCTACTTTAACTATCATCCATTCTCTAAAGGTGTAGGCCCTAGGCCTAGGTTTGTTATCATGTGAATTTTCTTTATACCATTCCTCATAACTTTGTCACCAAATTAAGTCATTCAGTTGACAACCTCCATATATGACTAATAAGAAATCGGGAAATGATAGTCCTACCTCTTTCATATTTTTTATTTCACTATCATTGTTACCGTACCAAATTCCTAAATTCCTGGCCCTAGTTCTTTCGTAGATTTTGACCCCTCCGTCGCAGATACTCTTGTCGGGGTTACAGGTGTGCCAAATCCTCACCTTTCCATTTTAAGTTTCCACGATAGGTTTACAAAGATGTTTGACGGGAATGTATTCGTCAAGCCTTAATTTCTTTTTTAACTTGTTGTTCTTGCCTATCCTGTAAATTATCTGTTTTTAATGATTTCGAAGATGGGTTTCCTGGAGGGCAACTAGGTCCATTATTACTGATTGAATTCATCATAAGGATTTGTTTCCATAAGGATCATAAAGTTATGGTCTTTTTTCTTTATGTCAAAAATAATCCTATCGTTACCTACCCCAAGTGAAATTTCCCTGTTAAAAACATGGATTTTGGCATGAATGGTAGCTAGAAAAGGTATGCCTAAGATAATAGTTTCATTAGGGGTCCTATTGATGATCACAAAATCAGAAGAGAATAGGAATTTATCAATTCCTACTAGAATGTTTTCAACCACCCCTAATGGTGCCTTTTTCGTCATATCGACCATTTCTATAAGCATATTGGTTTTCCTAAGGTTGGTCAGCTTCAAGAATTCAAATATACCCCCAGGCATGACATTTACACTAGACCCTAAATCAGCCATAACATAAAAGTTAAAATCACCAATAATGCAAGGAAGTGTTAATTCCCCGGATTTTGCTCCTTAGGTGGTAATTTGCACTGTAGGACCTCGGTCGTCCTTTCCTTATTATTTTGAGCTACCTTAGAGTCAAAATCAGACAGAAAATATACTATGTGGAGATTGTTAAGCTTACTTGAAGCGATAGGTATATTTGGCGTCTCATGATCAGCATTAAGCACCTTGCATTGCCCGGTAGATGAGCTTGGAGCTCCATTAGTTGTCCTAGACCGGAGTTCCTTCGTTAATTGCTCGATTTGGGTTTCTAGATTTTTAAGAGAGGCGCTCTGGTTCCTAGTGTTAATCTCTGCATTTTCTTGGAGTTTCTTAATCCATTCATTCATTTGGGCGCTTCTTTGTGCTGATTCTTCCTGATGCTTATTCATAAGCTCTTTTAAGCTTAGTCTCTTCGCCCCATAAGGTGGTCGATTATCTGTACGAGTGTAGTATCCCGGCGGACCAACACGAAACTTGGCTCCATTACTTCTGTTAAAAGGAGCGGGGCACCCAAATTCACCATACTTGACCTCTTCCACCTGTTTAACTTCCTCGTTTAGAGGATATTATTTGTCAAGGTGAGGTCCTTTGCAGATTTGACATCCAACTTGGATCGCATGAACATTTTCTTTCATCTTCTTCATATCGCGTCCCAAGTTATCTAGTTTACTTACAATTATAGCAAGTCCATTAGTATTACTGCTGCTGCTAATGTTCCTGCTTGATGTCCCATCGTGCCACTTTTGAGAGTGGTCAGCCATAGTTTGTATTGCCATCAGAGCTTAAGTAGGTGTCATCCCAAGAATAGGTCCCTGCGAATCAAGCAATTGGCGGTTCATAGTGCTCAACCCTTTATAAAAGATGTTTACCTTTTGATGACTGTTTATGTCGTGGGTTGGGCACTTATACAGCAAATCATTATACCGTTCCCAAGCTTGGTATAATGATTCGTCGCTTTCTTGCTTGAAGTTGTGGATTTCTTCAAGCTGTTTAGCGGTCTTGGATGGTGGACAATACCTTTGGATAATGGCCTTTTTAAGGAGGTCCCAAGTGTTGACAGCTCCTGGAGTGAGTCTATCCACCCATCTTTTAGCGGATCCAGTAAGAGTGAACGGGAATACACGTAGTAGTACTGCGTCTTTTGATACTCCGAGAATATTAAACAAACTTACTATGTTGAGGACTCGATCAATATGATCGTGGGCATCCTCATTCTTATTTGCAAAAAAGGTGTCTTCCCTCAATTCTCGCATGAATTGACTCTTGATCTCAAAGTTGACATTGCCCCCAATTTCTGGTTTAACCAAGCCCAGTGCCTGGTTTTCTCGTGACAATGCTAAGTATTGTTCCATGGTGAGAGTATTGATTTCTACTCCAGCCATAGTTCCTGAAAAGTTTAGAAGTCAGAGAGAAAATGGAAATAATTACAAGAAATCAAATTAATACTAATTTTCAGCTCTCGGCAGTGGCACCAAAAACTTGATGCATATTTTGTTTTAAAATATAATTTATTCAAGTTTTAAATTTATAAAACTCGATTCACCTAACAAACGCATTAACGGGCAAAGAACCCGATCGTGAGTAGTGTAGAGTTGGTAAATCCGAGGCCGTCCCAAGAGCTAAGTGTCAATTAGTTTTAATTTGAATTGACACGTTTGAAAATGGTATTAAGTTGATTTTTTAAAATAACAGGAAAGTGAATTGTGAAAATTAAAAGTAATAGAAGATATCAGGGAGAAAGGCGTGCTAGCCTAGCCATTTCATTGCTACTGTTACAACTACGTTTTCCTGTGCGATGTTACACTATGGTTTCATTAGTGGTTTCTAAAGTTGACAGACCTAAATAGATATATTTAGTCTGTCCTATAATTTCTGCGATCCCGAATCCCCTGAAAGTCACGAAGGTAGGGCAACCAAGTCATAGTGATTAATCCCAACTATCCAAAGAACTAGTCTAATAACCTATATAGATTATTAACCCTCTCCGAAAGAGTTCCTGTTCTTTTTAAGTATATTAAGTGATAAAGGCAGTAACCTGGTTAGTTCCTACACTAGGGATAGGGTGTTAAACCTAGCATAGTACCCTGCTAATCCCATGTTCAATTGGTAATTTAATAACAGGATTAATATGATCTAAACCACCTGCAATACTACCAAAGCCTAGGGTTACACGATAGTCAAAGGATATCCAACGAAACCATAATCTAACAGGAAACAAACATTATAACGATAGTAAATTCATGTCTAGGCCAACACTTGAAGTGCTTAGCCGCTCATAGCAACAACACAACAAGAATTAAGAAAGGTAATTGATGTGAAGTTTTATATACCCAAAATCTATATATAAAATATAACCTTAAGAGTAATTAAGAAAATTACCAAGTTACCCTTGATAAAATTCGCTCTCAAAAATATATATCATATAATATAAAATATGTATATTAAACCGGGTAAGTATGATCACCCGGGTCGTTATCCCCAATGACTATTGAAATTGAAACCATGTTTAGGTTCGGATCCTGATTTGAATGAAGCAAAGATGTTTGATCTGGAAAGATATAAAAATAAAATTGAAATGAACAATTAAACAAATAAGGTAAAAGCAACTATAAAGTAAATTGACTAAAATTTAACCCTAAAATACCTCGAAAAATTCCCCAAACTAAACCTTTGAAAAGTAGCAAAGAGTTTTGTTGAGAGAAATAAGAGATCACAAGTTATAAAACACCCGACTTCCTATTTTCTAAGATTTTTCTCTTTTTATGATTTTTTTTTTATTTTTTTATTTTTTTTTTATTTTTTTTATTTTTTTTATTTTTTTGATAATTAACTACCTAACTACAATTTATTTGTGTTGACATAATGTATTGTTTTCATTACCTCATTGGTAACTTTTAGGATCATAGAACAAAAAGCACAATTAAGTATCTAAAAGATAATTTCGTCATCCCCGATTTTTCACTTTTCTCATGCTAAGCTTAAAAACAAGATCTTTGTTAATTACAAGTCATGACACTAACACTACTCATAAATACTAATTGTGTACTTACTTTTCTTCCCATAAATCCTACTTTTGTATCTCAAGATTTTACTTAAGTCATATACCCGAAGGCTCTTTAAGACTTTTGTTTCGATACTTAT
>BQNB010135222.1:0-18191 GCA_026074375.1 Tanacetum coccineum | reverse complement strand
GTTTTAAATTAGTCCCTAATGTTTCAGGATGTACAGAAACGGTCCTTGGAGTTATTAGATTCGAAAATGACCATTTTAAACCCTTAGGTTTCAAAATTGTCAATTTTAGTCCCTCTACTTGTAAAATTTGCGTTTTAACTCTAATTACGTTTCAACAAGCGACATAATGACTTTGTAAGTTTAATTAAGCTGCGAAAAATTACTTGGCTTATAAATAAGCTCCATTCGAGCTTATTTAGGCTTAATGGGCCGGTTTAGGCCCATTAAGGTCCAAAATGGGTTTTAATGAACCAAACTAGTTTTAATAGGTTCAACCCGTTTAATAAGTCCAACTTAATCGAATAAGCTGTCAATAAGCTCAGCGAGCTTATTTTGGCTTATTTTGAGCTTATTGGGCCCGTGAGCCCAATAGCTTGGCCCGATACACCTTTTAATGCTTTTAGGCTTTTACTAGATCATTTTTAACTTGTATTAAGCCCGAATAAGACCGTTTCTATTTCAGCTTATTCAAATTAAGCTAATAAGCTAATAAGTAGTCTTAGTGGGCCGGCTTGGGCTTGTTAAGGCCCGTTAGAGGTTTGAAAGAGTTTCGTTGAGTCCATTAGGGTCCATTAAGCATATTAAGGTTCAATAAGCCCATTGAGTACTCATAAGATCACCAATAAGCTGTCCCAGCTTATTACGAGCTTACTTGCTTATTATGGGCCCGTTAATAGGCTAGGAGGCCCATTAAGGATTTGATTGGGTTTCTAATGAAGTGAAAGCTCTAGGTGAAGCAAATAAGTACTTCATGACCATGATTAAGCTCGAGTGGCTTATTAATAAGCTGTGGCTTATAAATAAGCCCTCGTTGGGCCTTGTTGGGCTTGATAGAAACCCGATAGGGGTTCTAGTGGTTCGGGCTTGCTCTTTTAAGGTCCACTAGCTTATCTTAGGCTCATAATAATCTTATAAGTCGCTTAAGCTCATAAATAAGCCGTCCTAGCTTATTCGTGGCTTATGGGCCTTGTGGGCTCACGAAGATGGGTCGTGAAGTCCAACAAGGGTCCGAATGGTTCACTAGTATCCCATATGGGTTTCGTTAAATCGTCTAGCACCAAAACAATGTGTTTAACATTTTCTAATCGCGACCCGTGACATGCAATCGTTCATTAACCTTGTATACACGCACCCAAGCCAAGTTGCTACGTTTTCTTTAAAAGTTTACGTATAGTTTCTTATATTTTCGTATATAGGGTATGTTGTTCATGTTGGAGACCAAGCTTTCACCTTGGATATAACATTTTAAGTCCTTGTCGTGTTAAATCACTTGGTACACGCACTTTATTAGTTTCTTGCACCACACACGTATAACGTGTACATATATAGGTTCGTATACTTCATATACATCACGACATGAGTCTAGAAATCAAAAGACAATTAACTACGATATGTAAAGTAGCGTGGGAGACTTACAAAGGTCCTAGCTTTTCCTTGGTCGTGGATTTAAAGACGACACAAAGCGGTTACACCCAAACGTGTAATGTTCCTAAGCTTCAAAGCTTGGTTTACCCATTCCTTAGCTCGTATATTCCTTTTATGAACTTGTATGATAACTAGTAAAGTTTGTGGGTTTGAATGAGATCAAGGAGGGTATTCGTTGGCGGTTTGAGACTCGAACACAAAGAAGGGAAGTGTCTAACCCTTTGAAAGTGTGTGTGAGCTTGTAAGAGTGTAAAAGGGTAAGAGTGAGTGTGTATTTATAGGCAAGATGTCTAGTTAACTTTCCTAGTCCACACACAAACCAAACCGTGCCCTAGAGGGTGGTTTTGAGGGGTTCTAGTTGATTACTCATGGTTTTAGGCTAAACCACTCAAGTACCACTCTTAATGACTTAGGAGATGTACATGATTTACTTAGCTAGCAAAATCTTATAGATTTGTGTGTATGCATGCATGAAATCGTGGTCTAGGGGGCAAAGAGAAGCAAGATGGTTAATATCCATTGTGTAATAGTTTAGTGGAGACAATTAGGACATGTCTTAATTACTTAGGAGATGTACATGTACCTTTAAGGATCATTAAGGGATTTGCTAGTTGTATGTGTGTGTGTAACCGGCCACATGGCTTATTTACACAAGAGATTTGATAGTTTTTGTGTTTAAGGGTTAAAAGTGGGTATTAGCTTGAGTCTAGGTAAGTCTAGGTATTTCCGGGGTGCGTCCAAATGTATTTTATCGCGAAACGTAACCCTTTTACGTGACCAATAAAAATAAAATACGCAAAGTACATAATTATTTTCCTAGTAATTATATATCACTTGGTGGATGTAAACCTCAATTTATTTTATGACCGTTTACATTAATTGATTATTTCTAGTCTACGCGGTTTAGCTTAAAGTGAATATTAAAAGTAACGCGTAACGGACTAAAATAAATAGTGATCATTAATAGAGTCGTACAATGACATGAAAAATGAGAAATGTTACAAGATTAATCCGCGTCTTGTGTCAGTTTGAGTCATATGATTGTGATAATTAATCTCAGGTTTTATGCAGTATTTTTGCAGGAAATAACTCATAGAATTGAGTGCAGAAAATTTTTCCAAGAAAACGAATGTGAAATTTTTACAGTGCCTAGAGACGGCGTCACGAATTTTCCCAACGGCGTCACGTCTCCAGACTTCTAAAAATTTGAATTTTCTATTATTTTTGAAAAATTAATTTTGTATAATATCTGAAGAAACATGTAATCTTATGATCTACCAAGAACAAGAGAAAGAGATGTGGGTTGAGATGGATGGAATGGATGAATTGTATTATGTGTGAAATATGGAAAATGAAACAACCAACCCCTCTCCAAGGCTAGGAGAGGGTTTATATAGTACATGGAAGGCCGGCCCATGGGCTATGATGGGCTTCCCATGGGCCTTGGGCCAGACTCGATTACTAATCTAATCATTACATTAACTACGAGCTAAGACCTGTTACAACTTGGAAGTGACCGACACTTTTTGTGTTTCCAACAATCTCCCCCTAAGGGAGGTCACTCCATTTTACAAAACTTTAAGCCTAGCATACAATGCTTTGTCTTTAGTCTTTAGCTCGTCCTTTTGACATTCTCCTGTGAGTATGTTGTAGTGATCATTGATTTCTGGATTGAGCTTGTTCCTTGAACTTGTATTTGACATTGTGATCTTGAGCATCTTGAGATCATCAACCAAGCACAATCTCTTCGCCATCTTGAAACTTTGCCATCTTGTGGATTTGTGATTTCTGAACCAACATGCTCATACCTTTCTTGAATGGATGTCTTGAAAAACTTTAATGCTACTTCTTTCTTGAGATTCGTTAACTATAATACTTCGTCACTTCGAGAAAGACGTTTGTCATCAGAGTAGCGGAAGTCTTGAAATATGTATTTGAGCCTTTCATGAAGTCCTTATGTTTGTCTATCGGGTATGAGCATGTGGCTATGGATCTTGTGAGACAGCTGGAATCAGGAACCTCCACCACCATCTTTAAATAGCCTGCATAAAACAGTTAACAATAAAGTGGGGGGGACGAATATGGCTTTGTCATTCGCCCAGGTTTGGTTGGAGTAACCTTTAAATCCGTGAGGATCGACCTGTGATCAGATAGATTCAATTTAAGAAGAATCTTCTTGACAGGATTTCCAGCTATAGTATTGAATCTTTCTAACACATAAGTATTAGATTCATCATACTCAGCATGTTCTCATTATCGGAACGTCTCAAAGCAGACAACACGATAAGAGTGAACTAGCGAGTTACTATCTCACCGATTGAAAATAGAAAATTGATTTGAAAATCAATTGATGTATCACTTGCAAAAGTGATTTTGTGACACACTGAGAGTGTTAATCATTTCAAAAATTCATTAACAACCATTGATCTATTTCCTGGAACAAGTTTGATTCTTATAGAATCGCACCATCGTTTCTTTCCAGTTGTCACAAGTTTGATTCATAAAGAATCGCACAAGTTACCTACCATGAGCTTGTTTGATGTTGGCTCAAGCAGGATTTCCATCTTCATTGTGAATACCTAAGTATCACTCGGATGTTCTGGCAAAATCACAAGGATCTTGCGTAGGACTCTAATGATATTACTTGATATTCACATTGTGTGAGATAACAAGCTAAATTATGACAAGTGTCCTAATGAGATTAATGGATGATCTCTTTTGGCTCTAGACTCAATAGTGCACTTTTAATTTTAGTGATCGGAGGCTGGAGCTGAGTGCCACCTTTTCAATATCAACTAACTCGGAGTGAGAAAGTCAATAGAAATGAGTGTATCTCCGTGAGTTTTGAAACAAAGTCTTTCCGACTTTGAGTGGCTGGGAGGGGTTTGTGCATAGCGTCACTGGGTCCATGACTGTCTTCAATGTCAGACAACACCTAAGTGTTTCTGACAGCATATGTATTGACCCGGTTTCTGCCTAAGTGTATGGAGGGCTTCTTTCTTTTCACCCTTTATCCTTACATTTCTTTTTCATTCTTCAACCCCTTCAATGCTTACCGAGACTTCATAACTAACACCTTGTTGGGTTTGTTCCAGTGTTAGCTCCATCTCAGTCGGCATTATTCCCGATTCTCACTTTTTCTCCTTTTTAATCATACCTAAGGACTTCTACACTAACTAGTGGATATCCCTGGGTAGATCCCTCCGGTTCTGGCTGGATCATGGGATTTGAATACCTATACCTAACCACCTTATAACTCCATAAAATTAAGTACATGGTCGGTCTTTTAGGGTATTCCATCACCATTACAAACCAAAATCATTGAAAAATTCATTCAAAGTGTTTGATATAAATATCAAAAGGTTTACACTTTGAATGTTTTTAATCATCACTAAAAGCTCCCCCTTAACATGTGCATCGTAATCGTAGTACATGCTAAGTGTGGAGTGCATCGAGTCCATTTTAATTGATTACTTCTGTCAATATACATTAAGTCCAGGTTAATCACATTTTCTCCCCTTATCCAAAATGTTAATCCCTTGATATTTTGGATATCAATTGATTAACCGTTCGGGGACAAAATGATGTATTCTAGCAGAATGGAACATATTATTGCTCCCCCTCAACTTTTGAGGGTTTATAAGATGGTGCCGAGTACAATTATTTGAAAGATTTTGAATTTACTAAGAAATTCTTGTAAAATTTGTACTCGAGCACATCTTATTTTTCACCAAAAATCTACACTAGTTATTAACATATTCACAAGATAAAATTATTTACGAGGATTGACCTTATAAGATGAGAACAACATATGATAAATCATATGGTCCTTTGAAGCAGCCGTAAGTCACCCCCGTATGGTCTTCCACCAACAAATCTTTCCAAGCTCCGCATAATCCTCCTTGTCTTTAATCTTTTGTCAATTGCCTGAACTATAGCTCTTGTATTTGCTTTGTCACGTTGGCTCTAAAAAGTCTGAGGCAGATACTCCATTCTGATTCCCTTGAGGCGATCATTCAGAGCAGTCCGAACATCATCGAGAGTACCATCGCTAAACTTGTGTAGTTCATCAATGCGCATTAATCTGTTCTTCTTGTCTTTATTATCATAGATGAATCCTCTGGGATCGGAGTATGGTGTGTACGCTTCTGTTCTTCTCAAGTTGGATCTGTACGTGTCAGGCTTTGTGAGTTGAGTTTCTTTTGATAGCTTTCAACACCCAATTAAAGGTCTTCCACACGGCTTTGGATAACAACACTTCTTGCAAACATTCTTAAGGAGACATTAAATGCAAGACATTCTTCAACATTGAGATTTGTTAACTTTCCTTGCACGAGAAAAAGCAGCATGTCTTCAATGTCTTGGATCCAAAGTCTGTGGAAATCATCTTCTTTGAACTTGTAAAGAATGTCGTCATCCCTACGAACAGTGATCCAGTCAAGATGCTTGTAGTTTTGCCATTCGACTATTTCCACCTTTGTGACAGCAATAATTCTTCTTTATAAGTAGACGTCACGAGCTGATTCCCTTGTGGTCGCAAATGCATAGAATTGTCTTCGCTTCTTGCCCTAATGTGAGATTCCCCAGAGAGCGAATTTGTCGTAGCTGACTATCGCGTGACTCCACATTGAGTTGGGCACTAAGTCTTCTATCCATTTAATATGCCCGTAATCTGCAGCCTTGGTCTTCGTAACTGAAGTAGAGTACTTGCGGCTTGACTCACCGCCACGTAGGTACTCAAGGTCATTATTGATGAAGTGATGAAACGGTATGACATGACGACCTTGAGAATTTAGAACCAACGATAGTGGCTTTCGCAGATTATGAGGATATTGGCGGCCTTCGGGGTTGGTCCAGTCCAATTTTTCTGTTGTGGCTTTGTAGACTTCTTCACAAAAGTATTCAAGTTCAGTCAAGCTCTTGCATGTTCCTTTCATCAGTTCAAATGTTGGACCTGCTAACAATTCAGGTGTTAGTGTTGTAACATTTAGCCTGTTCATCACAAAAGCTGAGAAGTCAAATGTTGTGTCTGTTAGCTCATCGAATGACTCTCGAGGGTCTTGTCTTCTTGCCAGATTGCTTAGCCAAGGTTGGACGGATTTGTGATCAGCAGGTACAGACTTGTTCCATGCACGATCAGGAGAAGGTAGTTGTTTAGGTTGTTGAAACCAGTCAGGAAGAGGATGAACTTCTTCTTCCGGTTGTTCATCATGGACACCCGTTTTGAATTCCTGATGTGCAGGTGCTTCAAAGACATCTGTAGATTGCATAGTTTCCTCTACTGGTGCAGATTGGCTAGCAGATTGCTTATGAGTCTTAGAACCTGATGTGTGATTTTTATATACTATAAAATATACTATTAATATTTCAAAGAGCATGGTAGATTCAGGTTCTTTTCCTGACCTTCTTCTTTTGGACCCCCAGTCTATTCCAGCGGAGGGTTCTTGATAATATCTGGCTCCCGTCTCGAGGTCTTTTGTATGTGTGACTGTATCGCCTAAGTATCTAGCAAGAATTTTGTTGGCTTCATACGCTATCAATCTAATGCATTGTAGAGCATTGCCTTTTGGATGTCAGACCTGTTGGATTAGAGTTTAGCTTTCCATCTTGTTAATTAAGTCTTTTTCAGATTAGTTCGAAGAAAAGACTTAGCAGCTACAGCATGAGACGTTTTGGCTTCCTTTGAAGATCGTACCAGAACCTCAGACTTGAGTTGTTCATTCACTAACTTCTCAATTTTTTATGTGATCTTTGAGAATTCACTCTTGACTTGTTCCTTGATTACTTTCTTCATTTCTTCATCGATTGAATCAAGGAATTGTTGATTTTCAGCTTGAGCCTCTTCTCGAATTCTGTCTGACTTCAGTTGGACTGCAACATCTACTGCTTCCTTTATGTTATTTGCCAGGTACTGGTCAACGATGCCAGGAATGGAAGAGAGTGCTTCAACATATTGATTTGTTTGTTTGAATTCCGAGAAGTTGTCTTCTAAAGCTTTTTTTTTGGGTAAAGGGGAATGGTTACCCCGGTAAAATATATTAACCCAAGAACAATGAAGTACAATGGAATGTGGCTGAAATACCACATTAACCTCAAGCATCGCTTGAACTTCTACTTAATCAAATGACATGCCATTTGATTATTACTAACTATTACATAGCCAATCACCCCAATAGGGAAAAACCATCTACTCTTACACGAACAAAAAATAAAAGACATCACTTTTGTTCAATTAACACATCCGGTAGCTTCCAACGCCTCAGAAGAGCTAGACTGCCTGTAGATCTTTTGAAGCGACATGAAATAAGTTTTAAACGAATAGAAGCCGAAATACACTCAATAACCTGGTTAGCAGATCGATGTTGATTGTTGAACAGCCTCTCGTTCCTTTCTTGCCATATAAAATAAGTAGATGCTGCTAGAATCAATTTAGTAACAATACTCATCGATGTTCGCCTATTAGCAAAAGGAATAATAGAGTTTACCACATCATAAACGTTACTAGGTAATGAGCAGCCCGCCAATTGACTCATATGAGCCCAAACCTGCTTAGAAAACGTACACTCAAAGAATAGATGCTCATGTGAATCGGGTTGGGAAGAACATAATAAGCACGAACCAGCATTCAAAGAGCTCGACAAATCCCAGCTCCTAAGCATATCTTGCGTTTTCAGACGCCTTTTCATGACAAGCCATAAATTAAAGGCATGTCGAGGAATACAATTAGAAAACCATACAACATTAGACCAAGTAACCTTAACATCTCTCGGTCTAATAGCCTTCCAAACCGTAGAAACTAAAAATGGCTCCACAGCTCCAAGAAAACGCCACTCAAGCTTATCCGACTCAAGAGGAAAAACATGCGGATATGTAGTAGAATTAAGAATCGGATATTTTACCTCTAAATCAGCAGGCCAAGACAAACTTCCATCATGAATAATATCTCGAACTTTGGACATAGTAGTAAGCCCCACTCTATGTAAATCCCTATTCGAAATCACATCAGCAAGAGGACTTATAGAACACCATTTATCGTACCAAAGAGAAATATCATGCCCATTTCCCAGTCGATACCAAATAAATTCGCGAATCACCGGACGCAATTGTAAGATTTTTCTCCACGCCCATGTCATAGAACCTCGAAATGGAAAGTCCCAAAAATTGCGATTCCGCAATTTGTAAGTATGGATCCATTTGACCCACAACGAGTCTTTTCTAATAAGAAGCTTCCAAATGTGAGACGACATAAGAGCTTTATTGAAAATATCCAACCTCTTGACACCAAGACCACCTTCATTCTTTGGAAGACATACATCCTCCCAAGCAACCTTAGACTTACCTTTTCGTATTTTACCTTGACACCATAAAAAGTCACGCATACTTTGCTCAATATCAAGCAAAACTCGCGACGGAAGAATAAACATCAAAGCCCAATAGACATGTAAAGACGCAATAACCGAATGGATTAATTGCAACCTACCCGCTATAGACAAGGATTTATTCTTCCAATCATTAATACGGCCTTCAACCTTTTCAATTAATTCCTTGCAATCCTTGTAAACAAGTCGAGAAGGAACCAAAGGAACACCAAGATACTTAACGGGCAAGCTACCTTCCTCAAAAGGCATAATCTGAAGAATAGCAATTTTTGTGTAGTTAAGAACATTACAGAAATAAGCCGTACTCTTGGGAAGACTAGGAACCAAACCCGAAGCAAACTTGAACTCATTTAAAGCCTCCATAATAACCTTAGCCGACTTATCATCACCATGAGAAAAAAGGAAAAGATCATCCGCAAAACATAAATTAATAAGCTCAAGATCTTCACAAAAACGATGATATCTAAAATCATCCGAATTACGGATTTTACGACGAAGAATCAACGTTAGGACTTCCATAACCATAGTGAACAAATAAGGAGATAACGGATCCCCTTGACGTAAACCACGCTTACCTTTGAAATGCCCATGAAAGGAACCATTAAGATTAATAGAGAATGATGTAGTAGAAACACACTCCATAATCCACGCGATCATCTTTTCATGAAACCCAAAACCAATAAGAACACTCTTCAAAAAACCCCAATCCACCGTATCATATGCCTTTTGAATATCTACTTTGAACGCACACCGAGCAACACCTCGATCTAAATGATAATTATGCATTAATTCATGCGTAAGTAAGATATTATCCGCAATGCTACGCCCGGGCACAAAAGCAGATTGATTTGGGCTGATCAAATGCATCAAGCTACCTTTAATGCGATTAGCAATAATTTTACTAATGCATTTAAAAAGAACATTACAACACGAGATAGGACGGAAATCATTAATCCGAGTAGGATTCTGAATTTTAGGAATAAGAGCAATAACCGTATGGTTAAGCTCTTTTAAAAGCTTACCGTTCACAAAAAACTCCTTAACCGCATTCACCACATCCGATCCCACTATCTCCCAAGCATCTTTAAAAAACGCAGCTGTGTAACCATCAGGCCCCGGGGATTTATCATTCCCCATAGAAAACATAGCATCTTTGACTTCTTTCGTAGTAATATCACACACCATATTAGCCGCATCTTGATCCAAAAGCCGAGCATAGAAAAGATCATTCGTATCTAAATGTTGCAAAGTATCAGCTTGACCAAGAAAGGTCGTATAATGGTCCACAAAAGCCGTAGCCACCTGATCATTCTCAAACACATTACCAAGAGAGTTAGTGATAATATCAATTCGACTTCTACTAACTCTAGCCTTAACCGCCTTATGGAAGTAGGCAGTATTCAAGTCCCCTTCCTTCAGCCATTGAATCTTAGAACGTTGTTTAAGGAATCGTTCTTGCAAGATAATAGCATCATTAAATTCAGAAACACATCTTGCCTCATGATCACGTAAGCTAGCATTAAACGGATCAGAATCTAAGTCCAATTGAGCTTTATCCACCACACTTCGCAAACGTCTAACATTCTCATGGATATTACCATGCGAATATAACAGCTTACGAAATTGGTTTTTTAAGCCTTTAAGTCTCTTAACAACTTTAAACATATAGAAACCAGAAACATTAACAGCCCATCCATTAGAAACCACTTCTTTAAATTTAGCATGTTGTGTTAATATGTTTGTGAATTTAAAAGGTCTAGGCAGTTTATTAGTAACCGATGGAAGCTTCAGGACCGCAGGTGAGTGGTCAGAGATCCGGTATGGCTGGAAAAGCACATGAGCACCCACAAACGAATCATTAAAATCCAAGTTACCTAAAACACGATCAATTTTCTTCAAGATACCCTCTCCACCCCTTGGCTTCTGATTCCAGGTATACTGAAGACCCGAGCATTGAACATCCATTACTTCAATCTCCTCCACACAAGCTTTGAATTCCCGCATAGCAATGTCCATAGTTGAAGAACCCGCCGTACTATCTTCAAGGAATAACGCAGCATTGAAATCACCTAGAAGACACCACGGACGATTACCTACAAAGACCTTATGCACACATAAATTATCCCATAAGATACGTCTATGAGAGTATTTATTATGCCCATACACAAAAGAACAAAACAATTCTTTCTTATCCGCTCTCAGCCATATTCGAATATGAATGACTTGATCAATCATAGCAATAACTGTAACATCAACATCATACTTGTTCCAGCCAATCATAATGCGAGCACCCTTAGAGCAAAGATTCCCATTAGTTGTCCAGTCCCAATGTCGAAAAATAAATGGGCACACCTTATCCAACTTAGAAACAGAAACATGTGATTCCAAAATAGTACAAATTGAAAGTTTATTCTCCAAAATCACCTGACGAACTTCACTTTGCTTAGGGGAGAAGTTCAAGCCCCTAATATTCCAGGCAACTACATTAATCATGGGGAACAGTTAAAACAGGAGTGCTTGCTCCCTCCGTTGTACGTTTCTCATCTTTGTCTTCTAAAGCTTTTAGTCTGTAATCAAAACCAAATAATGTACCAAAGTCAGGAAGATTTTGAAGTGAGGAGCTTGGAATAGTAGTCGGTGTCAGGATTGGTGTTTGTTGTAATTGAGTGAAGAGAGGAGTCGGTGTCGAAGGACGATTGGTTGGTGCAAAGAAAGATGGCTCCGCAATGGCAGTTACAGGAATATCTACTAAAGAGGTAGCTTTAACATTATGTCCAAATATAGCATCAACACCGGTATCTTGATTTGGATTTAGCATGTTGGAGACGAAGCCAGATGATACAGAAGAACTTTGTTGTTGACCATCAAGATTTACCGAAGTTAGGGTCACATGAGTGTCTTCAATTTCCTGGGTTACTTGATCCTGGGGTAATACAACATTTGTCTGTACATCATCTATTCCTTCAAGATTTGCATTGGTATATCTGCCCGCCTTATTGCCTTGTTCCTCTACATATGTAACATCATCATCCGACTTTTCTCCTTCAACATCCACCCCTTCAACTTCATTGTCACTGTCTTCATCATCTAATGATGAAACATGAGAGGGTGTGTGAACTATAGGATCGAAGGTGTCATCTTCATCAGTTTCCTCTTCATGTGTTGTTTCATCATCATGAGATCATCTTCAGATTCAGACTGTGCTTCATCATCATCATCTTGAGCATTCTCATCATCCTTCCAGGAGATGTCATCATCTGAGTCATAATCAGGTGCATCGGGAACCCCTGGTGAAACACCAGTTCCTTCATCTGCACCAGACCTGCTGGCATGAGAGCTGTGAGTCTCTTTACGGCTTCTTTTGGTGATTATATTGAGTTGCCCAGCTTCTGTCAAAGTTGCCTCAGAGATAGTCTCTAACTCTTTAGCTTTCTGGTTTCCTTTTCCAGACTTCTTGTCTTTCTTTTCTTTGGGGACTGTGGGAGACTTCTGCTTAGTGGGTGCATCAGAATCAGCTTTCTTCTTACTTGCTTTTGTCTTTGGAGGAATCTTTCCTGAAGCAATAGCATAATACTCTTTGTATGATTCAGAGTTGCAGATGTCCTCATTTGTTAACTCTGTTGGTAAGATAGCCTCGTACAGTTGAGTGTCTTCATTCCTTGAGATAACATTGATTGTCGTGAACATTGGGTCATCTCTGGCATAGTGCCAATTAACCTTGTTTCTTCGAGGAATTGAAGGGTCTTTAGCCATGACAAAGTTGACGATTAGCTTGGTAAAACGAGGATAGTACATCGCATTGCCCTTCTTCGTATTCTTGTTCTCAATCTGGTAAGTGAAGTCCTCCCACAGAAGATATGCATAATCAACCTTCTTGTTATTGTACATTCCCCATAAGATTTGAGCTTGAGAAAGACGAAGACTGTCGTAGGATGGTTTACCACTGAGACATTTGTTGATGATAGCAGCAAATGATCTCCAGGGTTGATGCAGCTTATTGACATTGACATCAGTGATCTTTCTTATTTCTCCAGAGTGACCAAGACTGGCTAGAAATGCAAGAATCTCCTTCTCAAGAGGTGGTTCTTCAAACTTCTTATTACCGACTTTAGGGCAAATTTAAAGAATATCTCTGAATTGATCAAGATTGAGAATGTGCTTTTTGTTATTCATCTTGAATCTGACAGATCGGTTATGAATATAAGCAGAGGCCCAGAATTCTTGCATATAGATCTCTGGAACATCAGCAGAGACTTGGAATGCCTTGTAGAAAGGAGTGAGCTTTAACACATCGTAGACTACTTGAAGAGTTGTTCCTTTGATATGACATCCGAGCTTAAACAAAGATTACATTTACCAATCTTAAGTCGGTTGTCAGGAGCAACTAAAGCATCATCCAAAGCAATCTGATCCGCCATTGAGATTTCCACGAGTCTGTTTAAGAAAGAGTGAGTACAGTTTATAATGTGACATAATCATTCATACATCAGAACCTTTATGACTTTTAGCACTTTGAAGATCAATCATCTTAGATAGACTAATAACATATGAGACAAAGACACCTATTGTAACAACTAAGTTGAATGTAGTTAACCTTGGTTTTGTCAAGCTTTTAATGTCTATTTTAAACTAAGAGACTTGTTTAATCTAACCTTAGTTTGAAAAAATTTGATCTTAAGTGTGTTATGTTAAAACTGGTTATGATTCGAAAGCTTTATCACACATTCGGTCCTTAAAGAATAGCACTCGTTTGGTTCTTAAAGAGAAACACTCGTTCGATCCTTAAAGAAATTACTCGATCGGTTTACAAAGCTTTAGACTCGTTCGGTTCATGAAATACATTACTCGTTCGGTCCATAAAGTAAGAGCTCGTTCGATCCTCATTGTAATTCACTCGTTCGGTCCTCTTAGTTTCACACTCGTTCGGTCCACACTTGATTACGCTCGTTCGATCCACATTAAGATATACTCGTTCGGTCCATGATTATTTACACTCGTTCGATCCTCATTACTAATTACTCGTTTGGTCCTTTTTATTATTCACTCGTTCGGTCCACCATAAACATTCGTTCGGTCCACATGTTGATTCACTCGTTCAGTTCTTTTGAACCAAGACTCGTTCAATTCATACATCAAAACACTCGTTCGATCCATATAGATAAAAGCTCGTTCAGTCATTTTAAGGTTTGGACTCAATTTTACAATCATCACAAATATGTAAACCTTGATGTTTTCTTAATGGAACATTAACATGAACATTTTAAGAACAACTTATAACCTTTATGAGCTTATTGGATGAGGATTAATCTTTGACCTAGCAACATACATAATATAGCTATTCAAACCGAGAACTCTAACACAAATGAGGTCAAGATAGGATAAGCATGATCCTAACATTAACATATGATCTTGACACGACATTCCCACACAAAACCCACAACTTTAATACATTATTTATCATTAACCTATATTTTTCGAGCACTAGATCAAACAAATAACACATTTAAATCATAACAATCAACAAAACTGTTCTAACATGATGTTCTACACTCCATGTTGATCAAAACCCCTCACTCAATTTGAGTTTTTACTAAGCTTTGATTTGAGGAACCCTAATTTTGATTTTTAGGATTTATCGAAATCAAATCCTCATTAAAACATAATTCGAGTAAGATTTGTGTTCATTGGAGTGTAAGAAACACTTTATAATGAGTACCTTGTGCTTGAAATGATCTTGAGAATTATGATTAAAGGGTGCGATTTGAGTGTGTGTGCATGTGTGTGTTTTTGAGTGTGTGAGATTGTGTGAACAGTGATAGGGACGGGGTGGGATGGGCAAGTTTTAACCCAAAATTTATTCTTAACACTTTTGGCCCCTCATGATTATTCAACTATTAATTTTGCCAATTAAGTTTTATAAGGTGCATTCAAGTTAAACAATTAGCACAAATAGTCCCTAATGTTTTATACTCTCTTACCTATAGACTTAATTACGCAAAATACATCCTAAAGGAATAAACAAATAACACATAAGGCACAAGCAAGTTAAACTTAATTAACTAACAGACCAAGAGATATTCCGTTATTGTTTTAAAGCCTTTTCTCTTTTTAAAAAACTCATTTATTTATGATGAAATTTTTTGACATTCTCTCCCCCTCAAACCATGACCCGTTTTCTATTTAAAGAGCTGTAGTCGTTGTTTGAGAAGATAAATGTATATTTAAAAAATATTTTCAGATGATGGAATGATTTTATATGTGAAAAACAACAAACACCATGGTAAATAAGATTTCTCTTATTTATACTCATAAATGCACTGAAACGTACACATATGAAAATATAGACAGCACGGGTTGTGATGCAAAGTAATCACAAGCCTTTGCATGGTCATAAAGTAGACCATGCCCGAGAATAAATTCCCGTTTGTTAGGAACAACTGTCTTTTTGACGACATGTTTTCCTCAGGGTGAAAAACGGGTTACTATCTGAAATAATAGCAAGCCATTTGGCATGTTTTGAAAACATTAGAAACTTCTGCTCGAACTTCATTTACAGGCTCGTATCATTGTTGAATGACATTTCTAAGACCGTAAATGTTATCGATTTTCAGAAGACATGCCATTTGAAAACTTCTTTTTGCATTTTTTTCTTATTTTTTAATTTTGTATTTTGTTTTTGAAAAATTTATATAAAAAGTTTTTTTTTTGTTTTTCTGAGTTATATTATATACAAATGATACAAAGGATATTAGAATAGGTACCACCACTATTCGTCAACGTCATCTGCCAACTTTTTCAAAGTTTCCGGCGTAAAACTTCGCATACCCAGCTTGTTGATTAGAAATTCAATTCTTTCTCGGCCAAGAGCTTTAGTGAAGATGTCCGCCAATTGATACTCCGTATTGACAAAGTAAAGTTCAATCACACCATTTTCAACATGCTCCTTGATGAAATGAAATGTGATGTCTATATGCTTGGATCTGGAATGTTGAACGCCGTTGCAGCATAAGGCAATGGCGCTTTTGTTATCACAATACATTGGAATTTTATTGAATCCAAAGCCATAGTCGGTAAGTTATGATCTCATCCAAAGGACTTGAGCACAACAACCGGACAAAGCAATATATTCAGCTTCCGTCTGGATAGAGCTAGTGTTTTCTGCCTTTTTGACGACATGCCTCACAAGTACTATTCACCCAAAAGTTGTATACTACCAGATGTGCTACGGCGTGTATCTTGACAACCAACATGATCCGCATCTGCAAATGCTGTTAGTGCAAAGGAAGAATCCTTCGGATACCAAAGTCCCCGATGTACAGTTCCTTTTAGATACCGAAAGATCCTTTTTACCGCATTTAAGTGCTTTTCGGTAGGCCGAGCCTGATACCGGGCACACATGCATATAGAAAATTATAGGTCTAGGGTCTAATGAGATGTTAGATAAAGATAGTGGTACCAATCATTACTGATAGTGTGGCGGATCTACAGCTTTCCCTTCTTTATCCTTATCCAGTTTGGATTTCTCCACCATGGGAGTATCCACTGGGTCACAAGATTCAAAACCATATTTTTTTAGTGATTCAAGAGCATATTTAGATTGGTTTATAAAGATGCCTCTGGGACTTTGAGAAATATGTAGTCCTAAGAAAAATGAGATTTTACCCATCATCGACATCTTGAATTTTAAACACATGATTTTAGCAAATAGATCACAAAGTTCAGGAGTAGATGCAGCAAAGAATAATGTCATCGACTTATTATTTTGTACCAGTAGTAGTTCCTTGCTTCGCTATGATGAATAGGTAGGATCCACTAGCCTTTTTGAGAAGTCATTGGATATCAGATTGAAAGACTGCATATCATACCAGCGACGTGGAGGGGCTTGTTTCAACACATAAAGAGCTTTCTTGAGCTTGTACACGTAGTTAGGTTTGTCGGGATCAATAACTCCACTCCGATTAGATATAACATAAACCTCTTCCGTGTTTACCATTCAGAAACGCGTCTTAAATCCTTTGATAGACGACCATGTTCATATGAGAGCAAAACGCCAGAAAAAATTCGTATAGCCTCGAATCTTGCAACCAGGAGTGAAGGACTCTTCAAAATCGATTCCTCTTCTTGAACGTAACCATACGAGCGACCAACCAAACCTTGTTTTTTTCAGAATACCTCCGAAATCATCAAGTTAAACCTTATAGGATCAATTAAGTAGTGATGACCAAAAGCTTTTTAGTGGGGAACAAGTTCCCAAACTTCAAGACGTTCAAATTCATGAAGTTCCTCTTGCATAGCTTCAATCCAACATGCTTGAGTTAATGCGTCTTTGTAGTTCTTAGGTTCGACTGATGTGAGAAAGGCATCATAGTAGCAGAATAAGGCTTGTTCATGGATTTGTAGTCGTGTGGAAACTGGTCTGTCGAGAACACCGATTATATTCTCAAGTGGGTGATCCTTAGTCCATTTGCTATTGTGTGCAGAAACTTGGTGATCGGGAGGCACAATTGTATGAATAACATCCGATGATGAGGATTGATCAGAAGTAACTTCTGGAATTGGAATACCAAAGTACGGATCATTACCCATATGTGCAACTTCAATGTCATGATTATCTTCTTCAACATCATGAGAAATAATAGGAGTTTGAGTTTCTTGTGTTGTATGAGAGTTACTTGGTGATGGTGCATCTTGATCAACTGTAGTTGAGGAAGGTGAGCCAGTTGATACAGCATGTTCAGGTGCAACTACTTCAGGAGCAATGACTTCTGGTGCTTGTAAATCAACATAAGGTGGGGGATTAAGTGACTCATCAAACATTGGTTGAAACAACAAATCCCATTCAGATCTTGAAGGTGGTACAAATGGTGTTGAAGGAGGAGGGTTTGGCACGAGTCCTGAACTGATTGTTACAGGAGTCATATCATGAAGAGCGGGTCCTGAACTGCTGTGTTCAGAAGCCATCGCGGTCAGCTCATCAAAGTCAACATGAATGGTTTCAATTATTCGTCTGGTACGTCTGTTGTAAATCCGGAATGCTTTCTTCGTGGGTGCATCACTAATGAAAATAACAATGTCAGCCTTCGGTTGTAACTTGCCCAAATTCTAGCTATCATTCGTTGGGTAGCAGAGTACACCAAACACATGAAGATACGATAGATCGGGAGGTTTGTCGTGTAAAATCTCGTATGGTGTTTTACCGTGACAACGATGTATCATGGAACAATTTTGGGTATAACAGGCTATGGCAACCGCTTTGGCCCATAGAAAGAAAGGAGCTTTTGCATAAATTAACATAGTGCGGGCTGCTTCAATTAGCGTACAATTTCGTCTTTCAACAACACCGTTTTG
>BQNB010135221.1:0-18191 GCA_026074375.1 Tanacetum coccineum | reverse complement strand
TTTAACTTAACGATTACGATTTAAAAGCAAACACGTACAATACTAAAAATAAATAGTGAATTTATTGACGTCGTAAATAACCCTAAAACACGGGGTGTTATACAATAGTTATTCATTATCTAAGTGCATTGTGTAATTTGCTAATATTAATGCCCTAATCTTGCAAGATTCTCACTATCGATAAAAAATAGCTATCAAGTTTAACAGATTGATAATCGGGATAATTTATTTTGCAGTAAGCCTTCTTTAATATGCTAAGTGTTTATATGATTAGACAAATATCAAAAAGTGTGTTAGATAAACTTATAATATCACACAATTTTTTGGAAAAAAATGTTGTTCAAATTTGTTTAACATTAACCAAGTTTGACCATCATGTCAATTTCGTTGATAGTAATCTGTAATTTACAAGGAACAAAAAATGTTCTAATTTGATTACATAAAAATAATTAAATAATATAACACTGTGTTATTTGTTTTAATATAGGATCCTCAAGATCTATTAAAACGAAAAGATATCATAAACTCATGTTATGATTATATTTATTCATTACAAAACCTCAGGTGTTATTATAATGAATTAAATTAAAATACAATAACCTCAAGTTATTGTTATATCTTTTAAAGAATCTCAAGTTCTTTGTGATTCCTTTAAATGAATGACGATAACATGACCTCATAGTTATTGTTATCACATACACATATATATTTTTATGAACTTCAAGTTCAATTATGATTCCCTTAAGAGAATCACAACAACATAACATCAAGTTATGAGTATGATGGTTTAAAGAACCTTAACTTCTACTATAATACCCTTAAGAGAATCAATAACATAACCTCAAGTTATGTTACAATTTTATTTTTGAACATCAAGTTCATATATTACATTGACTCTTAAAAAGAATCAATATAACATAACTTTGTGTTATGTTAAGAAAAAGGATAAGAACCTCACGTTCTATCATGATTCTCTCAAAATAAGTAAAATATCATAACCTTAAGTTATGATTGTAATATTCTGTTATAATTTCCTCAAGAGAATCAGACAACATAACCTCATATTATGTTAAATAAAGAAACAGAATAGTTAGAACCTCAAGTTCTAACATGATTCGATCAATGTAATCAATAACATAACCTAATGTTATGCTAAAAAGGAAGATTTGGGAGAATCAATAAAAACTAAAAATAAGGCCTCTTGACAAGAGTGCGCCACAATAGTGATATTTCCCCATCTTTTTTTTCATGATGACCTCAAAAGGGAATACTTAAAGATGAAAGATTCGTTAAATTATGGTAAAATCTAAAGGGTAGATTACCACACAAAAGCAAGTAATTATCCCAAAAGCTCGCTATGATTGTATGTACCTCAAGTTGCAT
The DNA here is from genome assembly GCA_026074375.1 of Tanacetum coccineum. Lineage (NCBI taxonomy): Eukaryota > Viridiplantae > Streptophyta > Magnoliopsida > Asterales > Asteraceae > Tanacetum > Tanacetum coccineum. The sequence goes on along the minus strand of BQNB010135221.1, from coordinate 16,808 downwards.
AAAAAGGCATAAGCAAGTTCGATCTCACAATATTTCTGTTAGATCTGAATTAAAAGAGAATATCTAACGGTGAAAGATCCGTTATATGTATGTAAAAATCTAAAAGAAAGATTTGACCATCAAAAGGTGTTAATACAAATAATGTCTAAAAACGTTATTTATATTTTTCGACCTCTCGATGTTTTGATAATAACAAAATGTAAAAACGTTTACGATAAAATTAAACGTTTATAAATTACTAATCGTAAAATTCTATTTCTAAGATTAATCACTTAAGGTATGGATAAACAAATCATTAAACATGATTAATGATCAAGAAAATATTTTTCTTAAACCTTACATTTCTACAAAAGTGTATTTACAAAAATATATACACAAAATATTTATTCATAAAACAAATGTTTTATTAAAATAATAAATTTGAAATCAGATTTTTCCTCCCAAAATGAAAGGTTCCAAAACAGATAACACATTCCCCACTAAAAGACAAAAAGAGAAGCGTACTTTACGAGCGACCCCTTTATAGGCCTAGCGGCCCCCTAACATATTAGGGACCGCCGGGACCGCCAACAGAGTAACGGCTATTTCTGTCCTCTATAAATACTAGGCCACCCCATCTAAAAAACACAACCTCTTGCCACGAATTTTCTCAGATCTACTTTTCTTTCTTTTTTCTTTCTTTCTAAAACACATATCTTGATCACTAACATATCGTGATCTTGTTTCAAGTGATTAATTCATTTTTCCTCCCTTTTTTAATCAAGTGCAAGAGAAGAACAATCGTATTCATCTAGAAACGAATTGTTATCAAGTGATGTCTTTCCTCCTCCTCAAGATCACAAATATTATTATATTTTCTTTGTGGTGTTGTATAAATTAGATTGTGTATAGATCCAATAGTGTAAATTATGTATTTGTGTAAATTGGATTATGTGTCAATCCAAGAGTATATATCTTGTGAGTGTATAAAGACTTAGTGAAGTTTTAGATTGGTTCTAGCTAAGATTAGAATTCGACATCTAGCTTAATGTCAGAAAAGAAAGTAAGCGACATGTAAACGGTTTTCTCCGCCTAAAAGGAGCTTGTTGACATAGTAAAATCTTAAGTGGAGTACTCGGGGAGTGGAGTAGGGCGAAGAGGTGCTTCGTAGCCGAACCACTATAAATCTTGGTGTCTTGGTTTGATCATTTCTTTCCTTATCTCTTTATATTGTTAATGTTTATTTAGTTCATTACATTAGATAGTTTACTTGTGATTTATATTGTTGATTGATTGACATACAACTTGAATCAAACCATTTTATAAGTAAAGTTTTAAAACGGATAATTAACCGGTAAACTATTCCACCCCTTCTAGTTTCCTACAATTGGTATCAGGAGCCAAGGTCACTCAAGATTTTTAAAATATATTATATTTTAAAGCTTGGATCGATCTATGGATTCCAACAAATATCTAGAAGGGCAATCCATGCAAAGACCACCACTTTTTGAAAGTGACAGTTTTCTTTATTGGAAAAATAGATTCGAGACATATGTTAAATCAAAAGATCTAGATCTTTGGCATGTTATTACCAATGGTGATTTTCAATTTATTGTACAAAATCCGAAAACCAAATTAGTTGAGGTTATCCCTTTTGAAAAACAAACCGATGATCTCAAAAAGAGACTTGCGAAAAATAATGAAGCCAAAATGGTTATTTACAATGCTTTACCAAGAAAATAATACGAAAGAATTTTTATGTGTAACACGGCAAAAGAAATTTGGAAAAATTTGTTAATCACCCATCAAGGTAATAGCCAAGTCAAAGATAATAAGATCGACCTTTTGGTTCAACTATATGAACAATTCGTCATTTTCGAAGACAAATCTATAGATAGTGCTTTCGCTAGATTTAATACTATTATTACTAGTCTTAAAGCTCTTGATGAAGGTTATTCTAGTAAGAACTACGTAAGGAAGTTTCTTATGGCTCTACATCATAAATGGAGAGCAAAGGTCACGGCGATTGAAGAGTCGAAAGACTTAACATCACTATCTCTTGTTGAACTTATCGGGAACCTCAAAGTTCATGAAACGATCATCAAGAAAGATTATGAAATAGTCAAAGCAAAAGTTGAAAGGAAATCTATAGCTTTAAAGGCTAAGAAAGAATCTAGTCATGGAAACTAGAGGGTGGGGGAGGGGGTTGAATAGTTTACACGTTTGTTTTACGTTTCAAAAGTTTACTTTTAAAAATATATAGATCCGAGTTATATGTTCAATCAAATCACAATATGAACAAGCAATAACTATCTAAACTAAAACACGATAATCAACAATAATAATGTGAAGAGATAAGGAAAGAAACAACCAAACCAAGACACCAAGATTTTATAGTGGTTCGGTTACGAAGCACCTTTTCGCCCTACTCCACTCCTTGAGTATCCGACTCGAGATTTCACTATGTCAACAAGCTCCCTTTAGGCGAAGTAAACCGTTTACACATCGCTTACGTTATTTTTCGACACTAAGCTAAATGTCGAGTCCTAATCTTAGCTAGAACTAATCTATCACTTCACAAGATATACACACTCACAAGATCTATTATATCGGATCTATTCGATATCCAAATCACACAAATACACAAGATAAATACAATAGAGTTTTGGTACTTAGAAGAAAAGAAGGGAGATCACTAATTAACACTTCGTTTCTTGACGAATACGAGTGTTCTTCTCTTGCACTTGAATCAAAGGGAAGAGATGAGAAGAAGAGATTAGATCACTTGAAACAAGATCTAAGTATGTTAGTGATCAAGAGTTTTAGTGTGAGAAAGAAGGTTTAGAGAGAGAAAGAAAAGACTGAAAATTTTTGTACAAAGAGGAATGATTTTTCTGCTGGGAATGGAGCAGTATTTATAGGCAGGGAATCCCAATGGCTCTCTATGGGCGGTCCTGGTGGTCCCTTATATATAAGGGGGCCGCCGCCTAAACTCTGCTCCTTTTTTTGTCTTTTTGTGGGGAATGTTGTATCTGGTGTAGAAGCTTCCATTATGGGGGAAAATTTTGAATTTCAAATTTTAAGTTTTTAATAAAACTTTTCTTTTAATTAGAAAATATTTTGTAAATGTATTTTTGAGAAAATACTTTTGTAGAATTAAATGTGAGGATTAAGAGAAAAATATTTTCTTTATCACTAATCATGCTTAATTATTTTGTTTGTTCATACCTTAAGTGATCACTAATCTTAGAAATGGTATTTTACATTTGATAATTTGTAAACGTTTATTTTTATTGTAAACGTTTTTACATTTTGTTATTATCAAAACGTTGAGAGGACGAAAAATATAAATAACGTTTTTAGACATTATTTGTATTAACAAAGATAAATGGTGTTGGATTCAATAATGACAAAGATAGCTACTCAGATAGCTTCATATAATTCCTAAGCAATGGTGATAATCACGATCTCAGATTTAAGGTTTTAATTTATAAAAAGGATTTCTCGTCAGAAAACTTTTCCACAAATTAACTTGTTTAACTTAAGACTTATATTTATTAACTTGATCAAATGTGTCACTCAAATAATCCAGTTACTATTATATCAAATCTATTTTGTTTATCAAATAACGTAAGCGAATTTCTCCTTTCAAATGATAAATACCATAGACAAATCTTTAAAAATATATAGTTCACAACGGATCTTTCAACCTATAACGTTATGAGTATACAATCAAAATTGATAATCATAGTTGATAATCAAAGTTGATAAGATAAGACACGATAGGATTTCAACATAAGCTTAAGATTAAAAAGATCGCAATCATACCAAACGCTTATTCATTATATTAACTTCACCGAGTAGTCATAAGAGATTTAGCCTCTCATGGCTATGGTGTTCATGATAACAAAGTTTAGTAGAAAAACAAGAAACATAAGAAATTCGGATTGAGAAATGGATTGAATACCACTTTTACAAGTACGAATTCGTATAGAAACCCTTATTTAACTAGATGCTACGATGATGATCTTTGTTCTTCTCGGAATTTTGTGCTAAAACTCCAAGGATTGATGAAGATTGATGGAGAGGAATTTGTTGTTTGAGGTGTGTATGAATTGTGTGAAATATGAGAGGATTTTCTCTTAATTTATAGGTTGGGCGAGGGCAAAAGTACGGCGCACTTCCTTGAGAAGTGCGGCGTACTTAGCTTCTTTAATGCGTAAATCTTTAATGCTGAGATGAAGTGCGGTGCACATGATGTAGAAGTGTGGCGTACTTTGGGTATTAACTGTCCTTCATTAACTTCATCCTGAAGTGCGGCGTACTTTGCCTGATTCTTGGACTTAGTATTATCTTCTTCTATCTTTTTCTTCCGTAAGGTGTAAAATACTTGTGTCTTTAGTCTTTTTGAGCTTGAGATGTCTTCAAGTAAACCTGCAGATATTTTATGCTTTTAAGTATCGAAAGTTCACGAGAAATGATATAAATAGATACAATAACGCCGCCGAAAACATGTATAATTAAGGCGTTATCAGTGATTATCATCTGATGCCGTTTAAAATCTGCAATAGGAACTCATAGTGGTAACCGACCTTGCATTGGACTTAAAGGGAAGCACGAAAATGATGGAAATGTGTAATTGGTGCTTAAAGATGAGGTTAAAGGTATTATCGAAACTTTGAGTTCTTTTGTAATTTTTCTTTAGTGTTTACTAGAAAGCTTTTATGTCATTAATTATTAATATTTATGAATAAATAACGAGCGTTTTTTTAACTTTTCGATCGTTGTTTTTATGTTTTAATTTATTGATGGCTTTGCCTTACTATTATTGCCAGTAGTTTAAGGTATTGGCTGTTAGTTTAAGGCAACGCAGTTTTATACGTGATTTGTTGGTTACTTCGTGATGGCCTTGTCACCCGGTTACAATTGTATTCTGTATTGGTTTCAATATCTGATCTAACTTACGCTTATTTTGTGTTTATTTACTAAGGCATTGTTCGTTTTAATAAGGGTGTAATGGTATTGCAAGTTGCAATGCAAGGTTGGTGTAAGGATTATGGAAGGAAACGATATAACTTATTTTGTTGATGTGTGCATACAAAAATTTCATTTTACTGCGTTGTAGGAAAATTTGATATTGATTTCTTCTATAGTCCTCACTTCATCAACCTTAGTATGTCTATTTTACATTTCGTTCATATTCTGATTAAAAAATGATCAATGTCTTTGGTGGTATGCTTTTTTGGCTTGGGAATTTAAATAAGGACAGCTTAGGCGAGATGGATTTTGTTTTCTTCCTAAATCAGTATGTTGTATCAGGTATGACAACTTTTAATATTTCATCACACGTTTTGCGTGATTGTTATCTAATACCGTTTAAAATCCGCAATAGGGATTCACAAAAGTAACGGAGCATGTGTTGGCATCCTAAGTTGAGCTTTCACTTGAGTCGGAGATTATCTAGATGGAATGTATTAAGAAAGTGTGCCGTTAAACGTGATTTTGATAAAAGGCTCTTCTGGATTTATATGAGTAAAGGAAGCCAACCATAAAGTGTAGGATTCATCATTGTAATGTTTGATCTACGAAAGTCCAATTTTTATGTGTTGTACTTTCGTATTCTAAATGACTTGATAGTATATTTAATGTTTCAGATATACATGTGTTAATGAATTGTAATTGGTTGAAAAAAATGAATAAAGAAAATTATGCCTTTGAAAATGCTCCGCCACAACGCGTTGCCGCTGTAACCCTCGTTATTGCACATTATGCGTTATTCACTTGTAAGTTAGGTAAATATAACATTTTAGGTTTATATTGGGTAAATATAGAACTATCTTTAAGGTTAAGTGACGATATATACAATTTGAATATAGTTTGAGATCTTAAAAACTACATACAATACACATGTGTAGTGTAAATGAGATACTGAACCCGCGCTCCAAAACGGAGCGCGAGATTTTACCTTAATTTATGTTAGACGAAGTTGTTCGTTAAGGACAGATGCTTTAACAGCGGGTAAAATAAAGGGACTATTAACATTAATTTTCAAAGATCGCTTATGCGATGATAGGTAAACAGAAGGGACTTTTTTGTACATTTTTGTTAAAATGTCACTCATTAAGGATTAACTTTGCAACGGAACGATAACCAAAGGACTAACTTTGCAACGGAATGATAATCTAAAGAATATTTCCGTATAGTACGGTTTTATAATTTATTTTTTAAAAATAGATATTAAACTTCAACATTTTTTTATTAAATCGTACGTATATCAAAAGTATTGCAACACTGGGCTCGTTTTGTTCAGAATTCGAAGATCTTTTCAGTGGAATATTTTTTTATGAATGAATCGATAGATATACTTTCCATATTTGATAAATAAAGTTTATTATATAAAAAAGTCATAAATAATTAAAAGTTCAAGGTCGTTTTAGTAACTTCTCGCATAGTTTGAGGGTGGGTGTTTTGCATTTTCTTTTTTCTCTTTTTTAACCTCGATAGTGGTGAAGTTTTTTTAATATTCCATACACGTTTGCCAAAAAATACTGTTTAATGTTATAGAAGAGGTTTTTCACCCGCGCTCCGCAGCGGTGCGCGAGATTTTACGTTAAAGACCAACTTTGTAACGGAACGATAACCCAAATACTATTTCTGTATAGTAAGTAAGTCATTAAATACTAACTTAGCAAAGGACCGTGTTAGCTTTAAAATATGAAGACTTACACGGTTACATTAGTTTACTATTAGCAAGATACGCGAGGACTAGATGTGTCAAGTTAGGATAGTTAAGCGTGTCACGGGCTATATATACCCTCCTAGACTTCACTAGGAGGGTGAGGATAACCATTTATAACATCTCAAGTGTGTGTGTGTTTCTCCTCCTTCTCTCTACACACACACATCTTTCCATTTCTTTCTTTCTCTAATAATATGGCTCTCTTTCTCTTTTATCCTCTCTGACCTTTGGATCGACCCTTGTTTTAGTGAAGTTTATATGTTTTAAATTGGCATCATAGCTAACTAGGGGTGTTTTGTGTTTGTGTTTGCTTATTCATGGGTGGTTAGAGTTTATAAATAAGCTCTAAGTCATGGCTTATTTGTGTTTTACTTTTCTCTTCAAAAAGCTTTAAACTTTCTCTCTAAAAATGTTTAGAGCTTATTGTTGAGACATTTGTGTGGCTTATTTCGTGGGTATAATAGCTTATTATGGCTTTTTATGGCTTATTTAGGCGTGGCTTAGTTAGGGTTTAATCTCACGGCTTATTATGGTTTTTGCTTCCACGCAAAAAGCTCTAATCTTTTCTTGTCTAAACCTTAGTTGCTTATTGCTTTAATGTTCTTCATGGATTATTCGAGTGATACAATCTTATTTGAGGTACGCGGTTTAAAAAAGGGAAAGGACAAGGTCGTTTTCTTTGATCCACGAAAATAGGAAGGTACACAAGGACATTAAGCGGTTTGTTCAGCTTGTCAATTGGTTTGACATATGGCTAGGCGGGTTGACAGGTAAATCACACGGTTTGTCCCTCTGGTTAGGCGGTTTGGACTCGGATCAAGCGGTTTGATAACCAGGGTTACGTGATATGAGCATACTAGGTGGTTTGACAAGTTTTGTGTGCAACGCGGTTTGAGCTATCTACGCGATTTGAGCTGCTGGGGATAGGCGATTTGTCATGCATATCAGGCGATTTGATTAGCTCATTTTAGGCGATTTGATTTAAGCTTTCCACGTGATTTGATTTGCTTAACACGCGGTTTGAGTAGGTTTTCATGCGATTTGAGTTTTAGGTATTACGCAGTTTGTTCAAGGTTTACAAGCGGTTTGACAAACTTATTCACTTGATTTTATCCAGTTAACAGGCGGTTTGACAAGCTTATACACGCTTTTGATCAAGAGTTAACATGCGGTTTGAGTTTAATTGGCATACGGTTTGAGTTTGTAGTCTACGCAATTTGAGTTAAGGTTGCAGGATAAAAATCGATTTGAGTTTGAATTGAGGAAGAAGACACAACGAACTCTCCAAAAAAATGTTTAATATTTTTTTGGCCCTTTTAAATATAGGGCGGCTCCCTAATATATATGGGACCGCCACTGATATAAGGGACCGCCATCAGGAAACCACGAAATTTTCCTGTCCCCTCTTTTTCTGCAACTCTGACCCTATTCTACTTAGGTCCAACCATCCTTTCCTTTCTAGACAAAACACTTCCTAGAATCTTCATTCTCCAATACCATGCCTTTCCCAAAATCCTTCTATATAACCATCATTCTTCTCCATATCAATCTACACTTCTCTTCTACATCTTTCTCTCATCATCAAGATCTCAATGTCATCCTCTAGCAAATCCACTCATGACTACTCTAGAAAACTCCGAAGGGCCATTCTTGAGCCTTGGAGACAAAGTCACAATCTCCCACCATCTCCTCTACCCAATAGGAATACACTTACCTCTCCTTCTATAACTAATTCTTCACCATCTCTTTTACCTCCACAAAACCCATCTCCAAACCAAATAACACATGAACTTCATCACTTATCTAATCTTCTTGAGATTAATCTCCAACAAGCAATTGATGCCACAAATCCTTCACCTCCTACCTCACCATGCATCCCTCCACCTTCCTTAGATCAAGTAAACCTTCATTCAGAATTCTGTCATTGTTGTTTGAACTACCCAAATTATGCGATACATTGAAAGATGACCTTAACCGTATCAAATCTCTTATCATTGGTCCTTCCACTTAATTTCCATCCTCAATAACAACCTCCTCACCATAATTGAACAATCTCAAAAGCTTAATAATCTTTTGATTATGGCATCTTCTACCTTTTAAGAATCAACTAATGTAGATCTATTGTAATGATTCATACAAATGTTGTATGAATGTGTCTTAGCGCTTATTAAGATCTAGTTTTTAAATTTCATGTTTAATGTATTAGTTGGATGTGCTAGTGTATGAGTTTCTTGTTGGTGGAATGAAACTCTTCTTTTGATAATTTATATATATTATGTGTTAACTTGAAAGATATTTGTCTTGCACTTGTACTTCTAACTTTGTTTTGTAGCAAAACAATTATCGTAAGATCGATCCCTTGGTGCCCCGAACAAGGGGGAAGCATACATCAAGGGAGAGTCTTGATATCGTCAGATTCTTTCTTCCTTCAACAACTCGACGATCATTCTTTTTGAATTCGCTCGCGCAAAATAGGGGGAGAATGGAACATACTTATTTAATTTTTTGACATCTTAATTTTATTAAAATTAATTTTATATTTTGTCATCATCAAAAAGGGGGAGATTGTTAATACAAATAATGTCTAAAAGCATTATTTATATTTTTCGACCTCTCAACGTTTTGATAATAACAAAATGTAAAAACGTTTACAATAAAAATAAATATTTACAAATTATTAAATGTAAAATTCATTCTAAGATTAGTGATCACTTAAGGTATGAACAACAAAATAATTAAGCATGATTAGTGATCAAGATAAATATTTTTTTCTTACATCCTCACTTTTATTTTCTACCAAAGTATTATTCTCAAAAATTACATTTACATAAAAATATTCTCTAATTAATAAAAGTTTTATTAAAAACTTAAAATTTGAAATTCAAATTCTCCCCCAAAATGGAAGCTTCTACACCAGATACAACCTTCCCCACAAAAAGACAAAAAAGGGAGCGGAGTCTAGGCGGCGGCCCCCTTATAGGCCTGGCGGCCCCCTTATATATAAGGGACCGCCCCCAGAGAGCCGTTAGGATTCCCTGCCTATAAATACTGCTTCATTCCTAGCAGAAAATATTCCTTCTTTGCACAAATTTTTTAGTCTTTTCTTTCTCTCTCTAAACCTTCTTTCTCTCACTAAAACTCTTGATCACTAACATACTTAGATCTTGTTTCAAGTGATCTAATCTCTTCTTCTCATCTTTTCGCTCCCATTCAAGTGCAAGAGAAGAACACTCGTATTCGTCAAGAAACGAAGTGTTAATTAGTTATCTATCCTCCTTTCTAATCTAAGTACCAAAACTCTATTGTATTTATCTTGTATATTGTGTGATTCGAATATTATGTAGATCAAATAGTGTAGATCTTGTGAGTGTGTATATCTTGTGAAGTGGTAGATTGGTTCTAGCTAAGATTAGGACTCGACATTTAGCTTAGTGTCGGAAATATAAACGTAGCGGGGGGGGAACGTGTTAACGTTTTCTTCGCCTAAAGGGAGCTGTTGACATAGTGAAATTCGAGTAGGTACTCGGGAGTAGAGTAGGCGAAGAACCTACACAGGTGGTGCTAGTAGCACTCCGAACGACTATAAATCTCGTTGTCTAGGTTTGGTGTTTCTTTCCTTATATTTTTACATTATTATTGTTGTTATTTAGGTTTTGTGTGATATTTATGGCTGGTTCATTTGTGATTGGAGTGACATATAACTCGATCTATACTTGTATGATGGTGATCTTTCATACGTAAAAAAACAAACATGTAAATATTTCAAACCCCCACACCCCCTTCTAGTTTGCACATGTTAGTATGTCTTTGAAACGGTGCATTTTGGGGGGCTTCAGATAGAGATTCTCCATGATATTGTTTGAACATTAGGATGTCTTACGGAGTATTCGCTGTCCTTCCGGTGAAAGATTGAGCAAGGTAACGAGTAGTAAGATCCTCCCCATGTGGTGATGGATCTTGCTGGAAGTAGTTCATTGGTACATTGCTTAGCTTGATCGCAAATAGGGAACTTATATAACCGCAGTTGCGTTCTTTCCCTGTTTTCTCCCGTTAAGGTCAAGTGAGTCCCATGTTTTAAGAATTACTGAAGGTGTGGTTTGGACCTTGGACCGAAGTTTCGTGGAATGAGCACTCATTTTGCACAACCGGATGTGTAGGATCGAAGAGGTACTTACTTGTCCTACGAGGAGCTCGATGTATTCTTGTTAGCCTGTGTGGATAGGTTTGGATTAATCGCTAAGAGTACAGAAGAGGATTCTCGTCTCCTATGGTGGTTGACGAGAATGGATTATGAAACAATTAACACAAAGAAATGATTAGAACTATAAGAAAGATAATTACGGACTTGAGGTCTCACTTGAAAGGATTCAAGCGAGTAGAACTAAGTTAAACTATGATCAAAACCTAACTATTTCCCACGCAGCGGCGCTAAAAACTTGATGCAGTCGTCGTAGGACTTCAACAAGAAGTTTTTCAATCTATGCAGTAGTATCCTAACCGCTTGTCGTAGTTAGTATAGGCAAGACTCGGGGTTTGTTATCATTCTCTAGGGGAATAGGTGGGAAGGCTTGATCATGGTCTAACAGAATTCTAGGGGTTGAGAGAAGATTATTTTTATATTTTTATGTTTATAAGAAAGTAGTAAATCTTATGGTTTAAGAGGTTGGTTTGTTTATCTAGTTACTAAACTAATTAATATCTAGTCTACTGGTGATAACTTTATGTTAATTAAATGTATTTACTTAATCATGCATTACTTATCGATTGCTTTCCTAATACTGTTGCATTTGTCAATTGTGATGTTTTGTGTAAGTATTTCTAGGTCATGAAATGGATTATATAAAACTGCCGTTATTTAATAATTTCGTTAAGGCAACGCACAAGTACGGTAGTATGAAGACTATTACAAGGCCTCTAAAGAGTTATTATTAATTTGCGTGTGAAATATCTTAAGAGAGATCAACCATATAAGGGGGTAAGGTAGTATGAAGACTGTTACCCGATGGCATCCTATCTACGCACTTGCGTTTACTAGACGTATCTACAGCGATTCAAACAAAAGCTGGTTTTCTAAAGCCTAACGCCCACATTCATCAACAAGAAGCAACATAGTAGGATCTACAATATGACTTTCATGCAATATAAGACAAATACAAAGGCGGGTATAGCATAGCATGTTAACAGATTAATGCAAGAACATCAGATTAATCACACAACACATAGCCATATTGAATGATTAATGAATAACACTCTTACTTGATTAAAACATGGATAAAAAGGTAGTTACAATAGGGTTTGAGGCCCTAAAAACAACCTTTAAAGCTGCTACAAAGACTAGGGTTCGTCTCCCAAAAGTTATACAAAGTTACACACTTAAAACCCTAAAATCAGTTTTGTATTTATAGAGATATCGTTGCGACAGCGTCGTGTTGAAGTTTTGACGATGTCGCTACGTGGATGATTCTAGATCTTCTTTAAGTCGGCCATGTCCTGACTTCATCGCTAGATCTCTGAAACTGTCACTGGATAGATCACGATGGCGTCGCTATATGCCTGCGACGCCGTCTTTACACTCTGTGAATAATACTTCTTCATGGATTTGGTGTGGGTCTGTAATCTTGTCTGTTTCTTCTCTAAATGAGCCTAAGTTACGTGCATTTTATCCAAATGCCATCCAAGTGCTAAAAACCTAAAAACAAACGATTAAGCACATAATCTATGTATATTTGCATGATTTAGGGGGTTAAATGACCCTGGAATAGTGTATAAAATGACACCTCATCAATCACCACTCTTGAGGTGGTGTTTAAACCTTCCTTAATTAAAAAATAAGCAATCAATGAATACCAAATATTTCATGTTTAACATCACATTCTGTTATCCTTAAAATATGTCGACTTATACGGAATTACACTAGATAATGTAAGGCGTGACACGTAGGGACTAATAATGACAAGTTACGATAGTTATGTGTCACATGCCCTATAAATACTCCTTTTATACTTCCATATGAGGGTGAGGATAATCATTTGTACATCATAGTGTGTGTGTGTGCTTTCCCTTCTCTCTCTAGAAACACACACACACCATTTTCCCTTTTTCTCTCATTATTATACATATGGCTAAGTTCTTATTTTATCCACCCTGACCTCGGGATCGTGTTTTGTTAGTGAATATTACATGTTAACAATTGGTAGTAGAGCCAAGGAGCATTTTGTGTTGTTGTTTAGCTTATTGTTTGTTTAGTTTATTGTGTGGGTGTTTATGGCTTATGTCGAGCTTATTATATAGCCCAAAAGCCAGTTTTTGTTTGGTTGTGTTTTTTCAAACGCTTCAACTTTTTCTTTACTTTGTTTCACTTATAGTAGAGTATATATAGCAGCTTATTCCATAACCAAACAGATTAAATAAGCTTATTTTGAAAAACAAGCTTATTTTGAGTGGTTTTTAAAAGGATGTTTGGTTCGTGCCTATTTTGTACCAAAGTTTGAAACTTTCTTCTTCCTCATGTTTCTAACTTATTAGTACAAGTATATCATAGCGTATTTCATGATTTTTGGGCTTATTTTTGAAGCAAAAAAAACTGAGTTCGTGCTTATTTTTTATGAAGGAGGCTAAATTACATGTTGCATGAGAAAATATGTATGGAATGAGGAGATAATATGATGCTGACAGCAAATATGCATGATTAAGGCGATTTGACAACAGGTACATTGGTGCGAAATATGTAGCCAGGGAAATATGTAACCAGGGAAATATTGCATACTTTCTATTTTATTTTTTATTTTTTTTTTTTTTTTTTTTTTTTTTTTTTTTTTTTTTTTTGTTTTTTATTTTTTTTTTTTTTTTTTTTTTCTTTTTTTTTTGTTTTTTTTTTTTTTTTTTTTTTTTCTTTTTTTTTTTTTTTTTTTTTTTTTATATTTTTTTATTTTTTTTATTTTTTTTTTTTTCAGGCGAATTATGAAGCCAAAACAAAATTTGCAACCAGGTGAAAATGCATCCAAGCAAAATATGATACTTTCAGGCGAAATATGCATGCAGGTGAAATTTGCACTCCGGTGAAATATGCTTTCAGGAGAAATATGCACAGGCAATTTATTTATACACCTGTTTTCGTCAAGAACCCCTAGTTAACGACAATCAAACACAACACCAAAGCAAACACAATACTTAATGCTTAAAACGATGCTATATAAGATTCACTCAAATGACAAATGGATAAGGATTTGATTTAATGAATGTCAAGTGATCACGGAGTTGATTTGGTATTTCTTATTTGAAGTTGAGTGGGATTTCACAAAGGCATCTACTTAATTCATAATCGAGACTTCCTTCTATATTCTACCTCTTTTCTTTAAACCCCCTCTATCGATTGATGACTTTCTTGAGCAAGAAGGAATATGATTGAGACTTGGATTATCTAGGTATACATGATGTAAGGAGTTTCATTATAGTACTCACTGTGTATAGCTATCACTTTATAGAGTTACGTTGTAGTGCTCAGTGTCACATGCAGATGCTGATGTGGATAGTTTCAAGAGGTGTTGTACTTATACTTTTGATGTTGGGTATAGGGTACTTAGAGATTTGGTTCTGCACCGTTCTTCAATCAACAATAGTGCAAGCTTAAGTAACAAATTTTAGGGATTGTACTTCTGTTTCAAGTTTGGAATATCAGGTTTACTTCATCATGTGGTCTCAACTAACAGCCGACAGAATACGAGGTTGGTAAGTTAGCCAGAGAGTTTAAAGAGTAAAATGTGATCAACAAACCATTCTCACAAGATATTATTGGGCTTCAGAGAGCCAATGGTACTTCACGGTTTAAGCAAAAATTTCAAAGTTCTTCAACAATGTTCATAACTTTTCAGGATGTTTGCTTAAGACAAGAACTTCTCGAGTATATGGGCGTACACGTCAATGATGTTTCGAGAGTTCGTAACCATCATGGGGGAAGAGCGTGTACTTTAGAGTTATCTGTTCAACTTCCAGGGGGAGTAGTGTACCTTGGTTTCCACTTCACTTAGCATGGTTTGTGTGAAGTATTTTGCATATGTGAGAAGAATTTGTTGCTAATCTCTTGGATGTCCCCCCGAACGAATATTCACCAAGACCAAATGTCATGAAACAATATAGAAGCAGTATTATTTGGTGTGGTTGGCTTATTCTTCTACAAAATTCCGTTGTTCACTTTAAATGTCAATGTTAGAAGATCGTTCGAGCAACATCAATGTTTCAGAATCTGCTCAAGATACGGACGTTGGTTTGGGGGGAAGCTGATTCAGAAACTTCGCCAAAAAGGAGTCTATGAAGAAATTTTTTTAAGACATGATGCATGAATTGGAGGGAATTTAATCCAACTCATGCATATTACAGTGGTCCCTAAACAAGTAAAGACGAAGAGGATTTAGGCTGAGGTACAAGTTATGAAGACTAGAAGACAAAGACGTCATCCTCAGCATTAGAAGCACCTTGGAAGACTTTATTTTGTTGTATTTGTACTTGTTAGGAGCATTGTAAGTAATTCCGAATGTCTACATATTAGGGGAAGATTGTTAGCCTTAAAATATGAAGACTTACACGGAATTACATTAGTTTACTATTAGCCGGATACGCGAGGACTAGATGTGTTAAGTTAAGATAGTTAAGCGTGTCACGGGCTATATATACCCTCCTAGACTTCACTAGGAGGGTGAGGATAACCATTTGTAACATCTCAAGTGTGTGTGTTTCTCCTCCTTCTCTCTAGACACACACACACACACACATCTTTCTGTCTCTTTCTCTCTCTAATAATATGGCTCTCTTTCTCTTTTATCTTCCCCGACCTCCGAATTGTTCTTGGTTAGTGAATTTTATAAGATAACAGACCGATAACCCCAATGACTATTTTCTTAAATTGTTTCTGGATTTTTTTACGAAAATAGTCATTTGGTTAGCGTTTCGTTGCAAAGTTAGCCATTAAGGACTAACTTTGCAACGGACCGATAACCTCAAGGACTATTTCCGTATAATACTGTTTTATAATTTTATTTTAAAAAAATATGTATTAAACTTTAACTTTTTTTTATAAAATCGTACGTATATCAGAAGCATTGCAACATTGGGCTCGTTTTGTTCGCAATTCGAAGATCTTTCCAGTTCCATATTTTTTTACGAATGAATCGATAGATATACGTTACATATTTGATAAATAAAGTTTGTTATATAAAAAGACGTAAATAAGTAAAAGTTTAAGTTCGTTTTAGTAACTTATCGCATAGCTTGAGGGTGCGTTTTGTAATGTTTTTTAGTATTAAAACTACGTTAAGAAATGTGTAAAAACAATTAATAATAAAAATGCACATTTTTCCAATGTGCACTGCTGAATGTTTAATGATAATAATTTATAATTATAATTGTTTAGCATGGGTCAAGTCAACAAAAAGGTTGGTTAAACCACCACCATTAATAAGATTATTAAACTCTTTAGTGTAGTGATTCATATCTTGTGAGTTGGTTAAGATTTTATAGATATGCGAGTAAAGCCAAATAAAAGGAATTAGCAACTTAAAATATGACTACTTGTTTAAATATCTTTCCTCTTTCATTGACATCCACAAGAAATGGCAATTTGAAGGTCTATTTTTTTTACTTTGAAGTTTTTGGAGATAAGGAAATGTGTTTTAGTGGAAGTTTCTTATATTCCATTTGTTTTGGCTTCTAAAGATTAAGTTTATGTAGTTATTTTTATCACTTAAATCACATATGTTTTGTTTAAGATTTCGTTGGGTTTCTTCTTAAAATTAGTGTGAAGGTTGATGATTTTTTCACGATCTCGACATACATTGTGACATCGTGTTACCTTTAATTCAATAAACACTATGGATGGGTGTATTACTATGTAAAATCTGTAACTGGGGCACCAAATTCATAAGTCGTTATAATGTTCTTATAAGAATTTAAGTTTACCAGTAAAAAATAAATGTTAAAGAGCAAATGGTCTGAAAGAGCATTCAACTTGCTAGCTTTTCCTGTTATATACACCCAATTGTTAATTTTCCTATTGAAATCACCCAACTTCGTTAATATTCTTGTTGTAACCCTGTAA
>BQNB010135220.1:0-18192 GCA_026074375.1 Tanacetum coccineum | reverse complement strand
TAATGAATATCTTCATTCTAAACAAGACTTTGGAAATTTATTTGACGAGGAAGCTAATGATGATGAAGATACAAAAGATTTTCCAAGTTTAGAAGACATTGCTGAGGAAAATGGAGAAGATTTGTATGATTCTGACATGTATAGTGTCAGATCCGTATCTGAGGAAGAGGAAAAAGATAGCTTTATCAATGATGATTCCACAGATTATGATGATACATCTGATGATGAGATTTAAGGATGGAATGCAAGCATTTTTAGTTTCCTTAAACAAGTTTTAGTTTAATAAACACTTTAGGTTAGGTTTGGTTTATTATATTAGGTAAGGTCATAGGATCAATTCTATTCATTTCAAGTGTCTATTAATCTTATAACCATAAAGTTGGTATTCGTTTTAAACAAGCACAATTTTAATGAGTTTATAATGCAATTTATAATTTGTTCCCACTTCCACGTTCTGTATTGCATTTCTTCAAATCCTGGATTTTGAAAATAGTATTTGTTTCACATCTAAACATCTTACCGCTTCACAAGATCACGTTATATATAATCAAACTTGTTGTGTAGATCATGCACATGTTGTAGGTACTGAACCTATGCTTATAAAAAGGCTACGCCCAGTTAAGTAGCTCTGCTAACTGTGCCATTGGTTTATTTTACTTGAGGATAATATAAACTTTTCTAATTTTTAATTTGTCAAGAATAACCCAACCAGTCTGCTAATATGATATACTCTAAATCCACGCACCCATATACTACAAATCGTAATCTTTATCCAACTAATATTCATATCAAGGAACCCTGATATGAATCAAACTCAATAAAAACAATATTGATAAACATGATTTCAGGATAAACACCATAATTAAAGCATATCTACAAACCACCAGGCTAGCTTAGAATCCTAATTTTGTTCTATAAATAAATACATCCCTTACTTCCTAATCTCAGCAAAACATTCTGCATAAAACACCAACTTTGTCAAGCAACAATTACAAGAAAAATGTAGGTGTTGGAGGTTCTGGGAGTTTTGGAGGTTCTTCAGGTTTGTGTTGTTTTAAATACTCATGTTCTTATAGTTCAATATGAATGGTACTGACCATAATGAGATGCGAATATAAATATAAATAATAATTAGGATATATTTTATATATACAGTTTTATTATTAGGTTGTACAACACTGACTTTACAAACATCTTTGATTTTAATTGTTATTCTGATTAGTTTGATAGTTTATAAATGCTTTTTTAGATTTGATTAACAACACAAAAGTTTAAGTAGTTTAGATAATGTATACTTTATACGTTTAGAACATGCATATCAGTACGCCATTTGCATATCAGTATTTATTTCAAAATTCCATATTTAGTTTTTTAGGCGTCCATGATTAAGCATTTTTCAAGTTGTGTTACTGTTTTATTATAATGGATGAATTATAGAAGACTGATTGTAGGGTTTTTCTTTCTAAAAGACTTATATGAGATGATGAAAGATATACTGGATTGTTATGTTTTGCCTACTCCTTTGATATTGATATGTTCTTTTAAATTCACAGATGGTACACCAAAAACAACAAATAAGAGAAAAGCTAATGAAATTCGCGCTATGATATCAACGAATATAGCACCTTTAATTGATTTCTCAATAAGAAAGCGTGGCAGAGTAAGCCAACCAATGACACCAGGTTAGATTCTGGGAAAATAAATTAAAATATAGATATCATACCTTGCTGACGCCCAATGTTTGTCAACTTAATCAGACTAACCCATAAATTTATACTCTTTTGATATCCAGAAATGCGTAACGAGATACTAAATATCAAAAAAGCAGTTGTAAAACCTCCTACACAAGTCAATAATCAGGAAAAAAACTTACAACAAGTGTTAGAATCAAAAGGTAAGTTGTTATTTTATGCTAATGAATAAAAACTTAATAAACATGAAATATAACAGAAAAGACAAACAAGAGCTTATTTATGAATTACTTGCAGAGCTTATTCAACCTAAGGTTGCTACTTATCTTAATGTTCTAGCTTATTGTATTTTGTCTTTACTCTCATCATTATATATTCCTTAGCACATGTGAAAGCCATTTAAATACATTACAATGGCAACTAAATGAGCTACATTAACCTCTCGGATGAACTGAGTTCCCAGTTAAGTGTCAAAACTAAGATAAACTTGAATTTAAGCCTAAAAGTCAATACAATTGTTATACACCTAGATGCAATATATAAATAGTTTGTTTAATTATTTAAACTAAGCCATTAATCTTTCCTCATTCACTAAGAACAAGTAACAGATGCAATACAACCAACTAAAAGACCAAGGGGACGACCACGTTTAGGCGTACATCCAGCATGTAATCCCAAACAAGCCGTTCATTCTACACCTAGACCTCGCGGACGCCCACGTAAAGACGAAATACCAACAGGTAATTCATGTGTTTAATATAAATGATATGTACTACATATTATGACTAACTCACGCCATATGCCAAGGTGCAACATCTTTGAAACAAGATACACTATACCCTGGAAACTCTTTTTTACTTGCATCTGACATGCATAACCTTAAAGGAAAAAGGTTAACCAGGCAATCTTTACGAACGATGAAATACACGCACCCTGAGCATCAAGGTGAAAAAAATGCTCATAAACATGGATTAGTTGGTATCTCAAAAGGTAAACGACACTGTCACATGTGGACATCAAAATATTATAAAAAAACAAAGACACTATATTGGTGATATTTTTATTCACTACTATACTATTTATACCTAATACATCAACTGTCATATATCAGATTACATTGATCATGGAGACCCTACTTTTCCATGCGAATCTTGTGGTGCACTGCTATGGCATGCGGAAACTCTTAGAAGAGCAACTGATGCCTTAGACGAGTCATATTTAATTTGTTGTAGCAGAGGTAAAGTCACACTAGGTACCGAATTAAAGCAACCACCAAAATTGTTGAAAGGCCTTATTACAAATGAGCATGACAAAAGTGGGTCATTCATAGAAAACATAAGGCGTTATAATTCTATGTTTGCCTTCACTTCAATTGGAGGTAAAGTAGACGATACTGTTAACTATGGACGTGGTCTGTTTTGCTATCGTATTCATGGTGAGAATTACCATAGACTAGGCTCTTTGTTGCCTCAAACCGGAAAGACGCCAAAGTTTGTACAGCTTTATATCTTTGATACTGAGAATGAAATTACAAACAGAATCAACGTTGTCAGGTATATTTAAGTTAAAAACCATCATATATTCTTATATTATCAAACCCATTTTTATATAACTATTTCCGTTATTTGTTAATCAATATTACAACTCTGTGATGCAGCAAGGAATCATGTACCACATCAAAAGATAAAATATTAGACAAAGAGCTTGCAACTGAAATACGCGACATGCTTGACTCAATTAATCCATTGGTTAAGGAGTTTCGCATGGCTGGTGAGCGTATAAAGTCATCAAATGATCAAAGGCTAAAGTTAAGGCTTATTGGGACAAGGAACCGAGATGGACGTCAATATAATCTACCTACTGCATCCGAGGTGGCAGCTTTAATAGTAGGAGATTTTGACAGCACCAAACATAAAAGAGATATAATTCTCCTCCAACAAGATGGCGACCTAAAGAGAATAAGTGAATTACACCCGTCGTATTTGGCAATGCAATATCCTCTGTTTTTCCCATACGCGGAGGACGGTTATCGTACAGATATATTTCATGATGGCGTTACTAATTATGATGAAAAAAACAAAGGCACACGCGTTACAATGAAAGAGTGGTTTTCATATCGAGTCCAGGAAAGGGAAAATGAATTCTCAATGATGCTCAACGGAAGGAGACTGTTTCAACAATTCCTGGTAGACGGATACACAATGATTGAGGCCGAAAGAATGTCATTTAATCGTAAGCAGCAAAAGGAACTCAGAAGTGAAACATATTCAAAGTTGGCTAAATTGGCTGAGGATCCAGAATCAGGAGTCCAATTACGTGGTAAAAAAGTGGTTTTGTCGTCATCATTTACCGGAAGCCCTAGGTATATGATGCAAAACTACTTAAACACAATGACAATTTGCAAATCTTATGGTTATCCAGACTTATTTATAACATTTACATGTAACCTAAATTGGCCCAAAATATCACGTTTTGTTGCTGAGCGGAATCTAAAATCTGAAGACCGGCCAGATGTAATCACACGAGTGTTTAAAATGAAGCTTAACAACCTCATTAAGAATTTGAAGGACCGACATATATTTGGGCATGTAAAAGGAGGTAATTTTAGTACACATCTTTGTCTATTGTTTTATAGTAATCTATTGTTTAGTTGTTATTCTGTTACGACGATTAATAACATCCGTGTTTCATTTCTCAGCTGTTTACACAATCGAGTTTCAAAAAAGAGGCCTCCCTCATTGTCACATACTACTTTGGCTTGAACCTGAAGACAAGATAACGACAACTGCACAGATAGATTAGTACATATCAGCCGAAATACCAAACAAGAACGAGGATCCTGAATTGTATCAAATTGTAACGGATCACATAATGCACGGCCCATGCGGTGCGAATAATCCAAGCTGTCCTTGCACAATTGATTTCAAATGCACCAAAAAATTCCCAAAACAATTTAACGAAACAACAGTAATTGATGACAATGGTTATGCGATTTATAAGATGGAAATACTATAACCAAAAGCGAAACAGATTTGCATAACGGCTACGTAGTTCCTTACAACCCAGGATTGCTCAGACGATACCAATCACATATAAATGTTGAATGGTGCAACCAGATTGGGTCCATCAAGTATTTATTCAAGTATATTAACAAGGGACCAGATAGGGTAACCGCTGCCGTAGACGGTGAAGAGGTTGATGAGATTAAGGATTTCTATGATTGTAGATATCTTTCGGCTTGTGAAGCTGCTTGGAGGATTTATGGCTTTGATATTCATTATAGAACACCCCCTGTTGAACGGTTACCATTTCATTTGCAAGATGAGCAATCAGTGATTTTTGACGCAACCGAAAGCATAGATTACACACTTGAAAAGTCATCCGTCAACGAGACAAAATTTGTACAATGGATGGAACTAAACAAAACCAATACTTTAGCATCTACATTGCTTTACGCAGAGATACCTAAGTATTTTGTCTGGAATACACATAAAAGGATTTGGGACGAAAGACAAAGAGGTTTTAGCTTAGGACGTATTCATCACGTCCCTCCATCTTGGGGAGAGTTGTTTTACTTACGTATATTGCTAAACAAGGTTAAAGGTCCCAAAGAATGGAAAGAACTGAAAACATTTGATAAAGTTGTGTATCCTACCTATAGAGATGCTTGCTATGCTCGTGGACTTTTGCAAGACGACAAGGAATACATAGATGGTCTAATGGAAGCTAGCGAATGGGGAATGGGGGATTATTTACGATCTTTCTTTGTCATGCTACTCATGACTGATAGTATGTCGCGGCCTGAATACGTATGGGAAAAAACCTGGCATAAAATGGCGGAAGATGTGGAGAATGTGGAGCGCATCAAGCAAAATAACCCTGGTATGTTTTTAATTTAAAAAAATAAATAATCAATAGCATAACCAACATATGTTCCCAAAAAAATAATTTAACAATATCTCCTTCCCATCACAATAATGTATGTAGCTTTTTTATCATAACCATAAAAATAACAAAAACATGATATTAACATCAAATGAATGTTGTTTCATGAACATACTGTATTGACTCGCCAAATATTTTAAACAGAACCTGTATACCTCACTGAAAAAAAACAAACTGAATGACCAAGCCTGAAGCAAATAAACATGAACTGGATATTCTTTCGATAAGCTGAACCTTTAAACCTCACAGAACAAATTGCAATGCAGGACTTAACAAAACAAAAGTAAGTCGCTTAATCTTTATACCTCACTGAATACATACCGTTAGTATTACCCTGCTCGTCTTTGAACTTTACCAAAAACAAATACAAAACAAATAAAAAAGACTAATAGATATAAGACTTTATCACACAATTATGTATTGACTTTGACATAATTTTTTGTACAGATCTCAAGCTTTCAGATATCGAGAAAAAAAATATATGCCTCACGTATATTGAGCACATGCTATTGTGTAACAACAAGACGTTAAAGAACATACTCAACATGCCATATCCGAACGCCGAATACACTATGGAAGGCTATAACAGGCTAATATATGATGAGACATCATACAAAAAAGATGAGCTGAAAAACCAACATGAAACAATGTATGGTAGTCTAACATCCGAACAGAAAGGAATTTATTCGACTGTTATGGATGCTGTAGCCAACAACACCGGAGGAATGTTCTTTGTGTATGGATATGGAGGCACTGGAAAGACATTCCTTTACAAAACAATGTCAGCCGCATTACGCTCACAAGGTGAAATAGTCTTAAATGTCGCATCAAGCGGGATCGCTGCTCTTTTATTGGAAGGAGGAAGGACTGCACATTCTCGATTTGCAATTCCAATTAATATACTCGAAGACTCAATGTGCCATATACCTGCAGATAGCCACCTCGCTGATTTGATACGGAAAGCAAAGCTCATAATATGGGACGAGGCACCGATGATACAATCATATTGTTACGAAGCATTTGATAGGACATTGAGAGACATATGCAGGTCAGACCCTTCTGAACCATCTAATCGAGTTTTTGGCGGTAAAGTAGTTTTGTTTGGGGGTGATTTTCGACAGATACTTCCTGTCATTCCTAATGCCAGTCGAAATGATGTCGTACACGCAACAATAAACTCTTCTTATCTGTGGCAACAATGCACAGTCATGAACCTAACGGTCAACATGCGTTTGGGCACTGGGAAAACAGAATCTGAAAAAAAAGAGATACAAGAATTTGCGGACTGGATATTAAACATCGGGAACGGAAATAACGATTCGAAAAATGTAGGGGAATCAACAGTTGAATTCCCGGATGAAATGATAATTCCAGAATCTGATGATTACGTGGGTTCAATAATTGCTGAAACATACCCAAAGTTACTTCAAAACCTATGGAACCCAACATTCTTTCAGGAAAGGGCAATTCTAGCGCCAACTCATGAAATGGTGGATATAATTAATGAGCGTATGATGGCCTTGATTCCAGGAGAAGAAACCATATACGAATCATCCGACTCTGTTTCTCTGGTCGATGATGATACAAACTTCGATGATTCGATATACACAACAGATTTCCTTAATGGTATAAAGATGTCTGGACTACCAAAGCATGCTATCAAGTTAAAGATTGGCACACCGGTAATGCTAATGAGAAACATTGATCAAAAAGCAGGGCTATGCAATGGAACAAGGCTACAAGTGTTAAGGATGGGAATTAATGTAATCGAAGGGAAGATTATATCCGGAGGAAGTGTAGGCAAGATTTGCGCAATCCCACGTATGGTAATTACACCAACAGAAACAAAGATGCCGTTCAAATTAAACAGAAGACAATTTCCAATCCAAATTTGTTTTGGTATGACGATTAATAAAAGCCAAGGGCAAACACTATCACAGGTGGGGTTGTTTTTACCAAAGCCAGTATTCTCACATGGGCAGTTGTACGTAGCACTATCAAGAGTCAAAAGCAAACAAGGATTGAAGGTTCTGTGCTTAGACAAAGACGGTAACTATACAAACAAAACAACAAACGTTGTTTACAAAGAAGTTTTATGTCGTATTTGATGGGGCATTGGTCTCTTCTATATACAAGCTCCTACATTTCTTTTCAGAGACTACCTACAACATACTTTCAGTTTTCATAATTTATTACCTTATGTTCAATACCAGTATCCCATATTATAATATACTATACGTTCATGTAATGTCAAACTAATTTAAACTACAAAAACAGCCTACATGAAAATAAATAAGGAAACTATATATCAAATAGAGAGAAGTGATTAATACCAGCAACAGCTACTTCAACATCTTTGCACCAACAGTCAAAAAAAGTCCAGTAAACTTGTCAAAGAATGGCTACTCAAACTGCCTTTAACTTCTGTATTTCAAAATTCATATCAACTAATTAGCGTACAGATCACAATACCAACATAAATAAAACAATTCACTTCATATGCATTTCATATAATATGCAAATTTGCAATTCAAAACACAAACTCATACATTTTATACAAACAAATGCATCATAACAGAATGCATAATTAAAAAAAACAAACATTTACACAACCCATGTTAAATGAATATAGATTATAACCAAAAAATACATGGTGAATGACCCGTCTGAATGAATGAACAACCAAAATTCACCCATTCTGAAAAGACCGAACTAAGTACTAAAAGTACTGATGGATACTCGAAGAACACATGATGAAACTAATAAAACTTAGCAAACACTTGGATAAAAGAAACATAAAATACACCAACAGGTATGTTAATAAGATAATAATCAAATACACACTTAAAATTGGAATATGTTAGCTTCCACAAACCAAAACAGCCACATACATAAATCTACATACTGGTCGTAATAGACAAGCCGAAATAAACGTCAACCATGTTCAAAACAAACATTAGCAACATTACAAAATAACAGCAATATTAACAGTATGTACACATCCTAATGTACTAACAACCTAAACAATCCATTCACACAAACCTGTTTAACTACTGCTTACATTAACCACTAACAAAAGATTAAGACCGTTTACATTCTAACCTGTTTAACTACTGCTTACATTAACCACTAACAAAAGATTAAGACCGTCTACATTATAACTATAAACCACTTAAAATGAACCATTCAGCTTGATGACACTGAAGAACTCATCTGTACCAGACAAAAGTTCAAAAACCATCCTATCACCAACGATAAGCTCCAAAACTTCCTTTAAACGATCCATTTCACCAACCAAATGAACATTTAAATTCTTCTCGCTTCTGGACCTTTTATCTATATGAATTTTCATACACATATACAAGCTTCTACCATTTCCATTCAACCAAACATCGCGATAACCACAACGAATAAGGTGACAATGAAAGGCGGCAGGGATACTCTGAAAAGAAGATCAAAACAAAAAATTACAACACTAAAACATAAAATCTTTAACAATATTTACCCATTTAAATACATTACTACATATGAGATGAAACAGCAATGAAAAAAACATCCCTTATGAATAAAATTTTTTTTTACAAAAAACCTTTACTAAATTAAAAAAACATAAAACATAAGTGCCAAACTCATTACATCAGGACACTCCTGTATAGATAGAAAAAAAAAAAAAAAACATACCAGGTATCCCTTTCTATCAGCACAAGAATTAAACTCAATAACAAAACTCTTTCCAAAAACAGCACCCGAATTTGAAGATTCACCTAATTCAACACGGTGAAAAAAAAAATTACTAACTCATTAAATAAATAGAAAAAAAACAACAATATAAAACTAACCTGGCCAGAAATATTCTTCGCCACAACATTTGTACCGGAAACAAACCCATGAATAACTTTACCAACAAACGAACCGCCCTACTCATCAGAAGATATCACAATCACTTTTGACGCAGAACACACTCTTTCCCATTCAAGATCAGTAAACGCAACACCCACAAGCTTTCTAAGTTTAGAAAAACGAGAGAAAGTAATCCCAATATCAGTCACAACCCCATTAAACTCAATAGGAACACGCTTACAACCCCGGAAACGCTCTGTATTCAACAACATTTTATGGGGTATAGGCTGCATATAAATCACAAAAACAAAAACCACCATAAAAGCTCTATTAAAAAATATACATTCAAGATTAAATATCATCAAGAACAAACAACACTAAATATACCTGATACATACGCGGATCATGACAGCCTAAAACAAGACACTTATCACAAGGATCTTTTGTACGACCATAATCCACTTCATCACCATCCTTAGTGTAAAAGTTCACTACAAATCTGTTACGACTGATCTGATCGAAATGAATAATCTTCGGATCGAGAACCTCAAACGATGACATAAACTCGATTCATTTATCCCCATTGAAACTCCACACATAAGGTTCCAAATCTCTATTCATTTTCACCACATGAACAACACTTTGTGCA
This sequence comes from Tanacetum coccineum, assembly GCA_026074375.1. Taxonomy (NCBI): domain Eukaryota; kingdom Viridiplantae; phylum Streptophyta; class Magnoliopsida; order Asterales; family Asteraceae; genus Tanacetum; species Tanacetum coccineum. Next base: position 8,067 of record BQNB010135220.1, on the reverse strand, counting down.
TCAACAAGCTCAACATAATTCTGATCATACGAGCAACTACAAGGCCAGACTTCCAATGGCAATACCTATATCAACACAAACACAAATTTAATAACATTTAAAAAAAACAAAGTAATAATAATATAAACAAACAAAACATCCAAACTATCTTACAAGCTCATTTACAAAATCACCAACGAGGAAACAAATGAGTTGAATAAAACCATCCGCCTTCTTTTCATCTATAAAGTGACAATGAATAAATCAAAAAAAAAGGAAAGGAAATAAAAACTATATATATATATATAAAGACTTACAGAAACATTTATAAGCATCTGCCATGATTCGTAAACCTATCAAGACAAACAAACAATTATAAACAAAAAACAATGATATAAATATAAAACAAACCAAAAGCGTAAACAAAAATAACTCAGTTAACACAAATAATTACTTATACTATAGGAAAGCCCGCTCACTCAATAGGTCGCCATATGACTAAAATAAAGACCATCACATATCATGTATCATTAGCATACTTTATCTACAATTTATACATTCTTAAAAACACACAAACTCAAAATTGATTCAAGTTTAATAAAATCATAAGCTGCTGAACTTTTATTTTGCTTAAGACATAATCAACTACAAGTTATCACTTTCTTAAGTTCATTAAATAAAGTAGATAATCTCATACACTTAACAATCATTGGAAAATACGAATAACAATAAATAACAAAACTAAAGTTTGGATGCGGCTGCGTCATGTTATACTTGATACACTTAACATAGAATATAACACAATTAGATAAAAAACAAAATCTCAGGGGGGGAAAATAGACGAAATAAACCCCTAACACTAATTAGATTATAACTTAACTTTTATTTCAAGAACCATAATTTTATATTTAGGGTTATTCGAGTTTAGAAACCTGTTAACGAGTTTAGAAACCTGTTACTTGTGTACCTTGATGCTTAGAAACGGTTTGAAAGATCTTGGATGAATCGGCCGAAATGTGATCTTGAGAAAAATGTGTTTGAAATAATTGGGAACAATGAATTAGGCAAAAGTGTGTCAACTGGTTAGGGAATCAAAATGGCAGAAATATCCCCTCTATTTTGAAACTCATTCTATTTGCCTTTTATACTTTACTAAACATTTTAGTAACTTACAACAATGTCCACTTAAATCTCTAAAGATGCAAACTAAAATTGTAATTACTACATTTTGCCTTTTAGACACTTGGTGAGATCTTCCTACAAAGAAAATTGTAGGGTGAATATATGAAAGATAAATGACGAAGCACACCAATGTAAATAATAAAGGTATGAAACTAACGTGCATCTGTAAAGTCGTTGAAGTATTCAAATACTGGTTCGTACCTGCAATACAGTAGATGCATGTTACAGATTAAACAATAACAAAACCTAAGCTAAAATCAAAATATAATTAAAACACTACCAAAAAAAAACCTTTGTAGCACTAAATAATGTGAGTTATAACACATGAATGCAAATACCTGTGGAAGACATACCTTTTGTAGACAACTTGCAAAATTATAACCTAAAGAAACTAAACAAAACAAAGTATACAATGGAAGACATACATGTGGTTTTAGGATCAATGCAAGACGAGCAACCTGCATAATAAATTCAAATGATATTAGGGTTCATGATGAATAACAAATAACAATGATGAATACCTTTGTTAAGAATAAAGGATCTTAGGGTTTAACAATACATGTTAATATGCATATACGAATGAAAAAATGACCCCGATCAGTGGTGGTGGTGTACAAACTACTAAATAAACAACATTCCTAGAAAACAAAGATGCCAGTAAATCGTAATTTCAAACCAACAAAAATAGAGTAATCTGATATTTAAAAAGGAAATGGACTAAACTAAACATTATATGAATGTATTGAAGGGGTATGATTATAATTAATAAATGATTTATACATACAAACTGTTGACAATAGCTAAGAAGAAACCTAAAGACTCAAAACAGAATTACCCATAACTGATACAACTGTTTTGAACCGTTAAACTAAACACTCGAAATTCACACCCGTTAAAAACCAATATCACCACAGACTCCTCCTCTATAAAAAAAATTAATGAAACAAACCCGCCCGTATGGCGGGTTATACGTAACTAGATGTATATATATATATACTATATATATATACTATATACTATATAGATATATATATATAAAGAATCAATACTAAAATATATTTATATAATATATAGATGATTAATAATAATCGATTTAATGAATATATTCATAAATCAGTAGTACTAAATGTGTATAAGATTAATGTAACACAGGAACCTTGAGTGTATAAGATATTAACTTAGTCAATGAACTGGAACCCTAAACTTCATGTTACTGAGAAGGAAAGATTGTAGATATTAAATTGATTATTAGAATAAAATAATTGTAACTCACTGCACGTCCATCTCAAACATTTCATATACACATTCATTTACATTTTTGGTCCTTGATCTATAAACCTAGATACAAATAAAAACTATAGAATTTTAGAGTAACACCTTTCGTCGCACCTTGTCCATTTTAAATCTCTTCCAAAACTAGTTTAAACTTAAAAGTCAATTAATTTTGTCTTTTAAACGTAATTAAGTGTATAACAGGTAGTAACGTCTCAAATGCTAAATTTAGACATCAAAACCTTTATAAAAACTTAATTACTTCATCATCCGTAATACTTTTATAAATCCTAAGACGCGACTTTAATTTTGCTTTTAGGATTTCTCTCTGTCTCGCGCTCCTGACGTTTTAATATCCAATGGGTTATATATCATATTAAGCTTAAGTGAGTGTCATAGACCTCGCGCATTACTTATTACATGCTTTAATAAACCACCGCGAGGGAGATTACCATGCTAAAACATCTTACCTACGGATCATTAATCTTGCAAATTGTATGCCTTCCTAATATATTATTGACTTGTAACATCCATTGTTTTAGGGTCATTGTATCCAACGTTATAGAATCCAATATTTTAAATTATTTAGTCTAGTACGTCGTATTTCTTAGAATTGAGATTCATTAAGTAATCGCGTAAGCTAAAAATTGTCAAACACCGTAAATACGTGCCATCAACACTTAAATGGATGCACCAAAACAAGAGTTAATAATTATTTTGAGAATAGTGATTACCTTTGCACATTTATTTTTGGCGGTTACGTAAAATATTTACGTTTCACGATAAAATACATTTAGGCATTCGTGGAACCACCAAAATGTATCTACGCTTCAACAAATACCCATGTTTATAATCAATACTCAAAGTTTTATAAAACTTCATCTATAGTTCACAACACATTACAGCCGAAATTTTACCTATAAAGAAACCAACTATAAATCCAAATGGCAACAAGTAATTACTCATTCTACACTAAAAAACAACATCTTAATACTTCAAGTAATGCTTAGAAAATCACCATAAAATACCCGAGACGCTTCCTAGTGCTCTTCCCCCCCTAATTTCGTGCTAATGGCCACCCTAGTTGGGACGCAGAGCACACAGAAAACTTACCAAGTACTTATACACCACTAGAACTCATTATGCCTAATACATGACTAGTGTATTTGACCACTTTTCTCCTTAATTCCATCCCCATGTTTCTAGTGATCTTAGACTCTCCAATAGTGATCTTGACTAAGCTCTTGTAGTAGATAAGTAAGTGCAAGACTTGTAGAACACACACTTCTCATTCATTACCCAAAATCACCACAAAAACTCTCTCTTGTGTCCTCTCTTACCCACGGCTCAACCACAACTCCACCAAATAATTCATAAACTTTTATTTACCACTCATACAAGTATTCCTACATCATATCTAAGGTATACCAAGAAGGTTTGAAGGCTTGGTTTAGTGATTACAAGGGTTAAGCAAGGAAGGTTTAACATTAGGGTTTTCTAAGAAATTAGGGTTTTCATAGTATTGGAAGCTTGGGTTTAATATCTAAACTAGGGTTTAGATATTATTGTTCATCATCCTTCATCATATTAAAGTTATCTAAAAACCTTAATCTCTTTACTTTTATGATTTTATGTGTATATGATGCTTATATAGTAAATCACCATCTAAGAAACTTATTTACTTGTAAAATGGATTTTTACACTTGGTTATGATTTGGTATACTTTTACATATGTTATATAGATGTTAATATCATGTTATAATGGAAGCATAAGTATTGTGCAAGGGTGGTTTAAGTATAAAAAGTATATATATAAACTAGTGGTTTAAAAAGTTACTTAATAAGTTTATAAGTAAAAGTGGTATAAGGACTTGTTGATCTTGTTATCTTGGACAATATTTGGACAAATCATAGACTAAGGACCCTAAGTATGTAATACTTGTGCTATAACACATTGTAAAGGACTTGTAACAAAGTGACTAAACTAAAAAGTTTTAAAAACAAGTTTTAAATACATTTTATCAAAAATATCAAAAAGGGCTGTTTAAAATTCGAAAATTAAGTGTTCATTTTATATTTTTATAAAATACTACATCTCATGAGGATTCCAAAAATGTAAGAAACTCGAAAAACCGATTTATAACGAATGAGATACGGCATTTGCAAGTTATACGATAATAAACGCGTTTATAAAAGAAATTTTATAAAAACTTATTAAGAACCACTTCTGATATAAAAGATTAATTATTTTTCATAAAAAGTACGTATTTTTAGGATTCCAAAACATTAAATCATAATTTTTGGATCAATAACGAATGAGAGTTATGAATTTCGCAAGTTTACAATAATAAATAGTTTTATAAAAATAATCATATAAAAGTTACTGTTTACATCAGTTATTTTATTTTGGAAAAATGTTTAATTAAATAGAACTTTTAATTACGAAGACGTGCTCGAAAGAATCACTAAAAACGGAGTTAAAACGAATAAAATACGACGTCTACGAGTTTACGACGACTAATTTTATAAAAGTATATGAACATTAAAAAGCACTGTTCACGAGTAGGTTGAAAATATGAAAATGTAATACTTTGATAACTCGTCTTAATATGAAAGCATGGACATAAGAAACGTAAGAAATGGACTTAAAACGATAAAGTTATGCCATTTTACTAAAGTGTTATTTATAAACGTTTTTAACTTATAAATATGATTTCACTAATGCGATTAGATGGTGATGTAGCTATATAGAATTATATATGGTATTAGTTTATCAAAGTGCGTAGTACTTATATGACCTATATTTAATTAGGTTGCATTCGGTCATTATCGTGACTCATTTTATGTGATACTTTGATATTCAATTCACTCAAGGTGAGTTCATAGCCTATTTTTACTACTTGATTGTTTTACAAACTCTACGGGGTGAAATTACATGCTTGTTTTACTAATGGACATAAGTGTTTTAAATTGTATACTATCCAGATTATTGCCTCATTATTAGTGCCTAAGTTACCTTATTTCCATTTAAGTCCCTACGTATCATGAACCGTTAATTGCTAGTATAGTAAGCGCGAGTGTTATAGATAGATCTATTAGGACTGACAATCCCCGTCCGGGTATTTAATAACTTGTGCCATGTCAAACGAACGCATTTACGTTTGAAATAATACTGGGGTGTTTACAACATCAACTCGAAGAGAATAATACTTGGGTGTCTGGCCGCACCAACTGTAAGAGAAAAATACATGGATGTATGGAAACACCAACTCCCTCCCATAATACATATTTTGGACTATTGAATATGTTTCGTAGTCTACTATTACTTAAATCTTGTGGTTCACTCTTTTACCAATAAACCTATGAATTCACTCAACCTTTGCGTTGACTTTTAGCATGTTTAATTTCAGGTCCTCAGGTCCAAAGGGATTCTGATTATTTTATATTCGATGCACCTTTAACTTTTAAAATCATATGTCATCTTTTTTGAATTACACGAAGCTTTTGTTGAACAATCTATTTGAAGGTTTATGAACTCTTTTAAAAATTGTGGGACAATGTGAAAACTCTGAAATTTTGGTAATGGCATCGACAGAAACTTATATTTTAAAACCCATATAAAGGTCGTTTCCTATATCTTGATTAGGTACTAAGTGACGTATCAACCCACATTGGTTACATTTCCGATGCTTACCCTAATTTTGTGGGGTGTTAAGATTAGTTTCCAAGTCCCATCTTGCCATACGACCCCCACATCATGTGACCATTAACCTGACTTGTAGTAAACGCGAATATTGTGGATAGCCTATCGGGATTGACGATGTCCCGTTTGTGTTAGCCAAATAGGTAACCAAACGCACTATGATTGTAACTCTAGTATATGGCAATTACCTACACGGGCCATTATATCCTAAATATCTATTAGTTGATATATACTGTCAGTTTTGAGTGCCATGAGCTTATATGCAATAATAATTCTTTTGGACTAACGAATGTGTTTTATTAGTCTGCTATTACTTAAATCTTTTGATCCAATAAACCGTTTGATTTCAATATCATTACTTGATTTACTTCATCATTGTTTTATGATTAAAACCTATGAATTCACTCAACAATTTTGTTGACTTTTTAGCATGTGTTATCTCAGGGTTTTCAAGTATATTGCTCGGAGGGAAGCCGCACGGATATGCACAAGAGACTCTAAATTTTTATACATTCGACAAAACTTTATTTTGCAAAACATTGTGTATTGTTAACTGTTGGGACCTGTTTATTAATTCTGATGTTTTTGATATGTCGAATGTGAAAACTTATTTCTAAAACTATTTTTTGAGGTCGTTTTCAAAACCTAGACTATGACTACTTTTCAAAATTTAGAGTCTCTCCTCTTGTTTTATCTGATATCCATGCGCGCATGCTCCCTGAACCCTTATAAGCTCTCTTTTGCATCTCTACTACTATTACATGGATAATGAGTATTTAACACTTGGCTATGATTTCGCCCTCTTATGTCTATCTTATGATGTCTTACTATTTACCTTATACCGGTTAGTTATATAAATATTGACCACTCCGATTATCGCATACTTCTTGATTTCTCATTTATTCCTTCGAGCATTAATGCTGGTATTATATAAGGATACCCATATATATGAGGTACTTTCTTTTTGATCTCTTACTCTTACCATTAGGATTACCGCTACCTACTTATATAAAAGTTATTTATATAAGTGTTTACTATTTCAATCACTTATGTCTACTTTGTATAGTGCCTCTATATTTTTATATAATGGTTGTCTATATGAATGCTAAAGCTCTTCTAAAAAGTTGTGAGTAAAACAATGGTCTCTAAACCTTCTTTACAACATTGTGTGTCACACAATGGTTTCGTTTATTTCAAGATATCGTGAGCGATATGATTAACTCTAAACTTTTTCATGGATTTATTTAATTCTCTTTTGATGATATCGAAACTCAACATAATTTGTTGATCCCATTGGTTATTTACTATTTCTCTCGGCTTCCCGACGTTTATTCTCGATATTTATATCATATTACTTAAGGTGAGTTCATATCCTCGCCTTTACTTATTTACATGCTTTATAAACCCCGCGAGGGAGATACATGCTAAAACATCTACTTACGGATAATTAATTGCAAAATTGTATGCCTTCCTAAATATATTATTGCTTGTGTAACAATCCATGTTTTAGGGTCATTGTATGACGTTATATAATCCAATATTTATTTTTAGTCTTGTACGCGTTTGCTTTGAATTGAGATCATTGAGTTAAATTGCGTAAGCTAAAAATTGTCATTCAACGTAAACGGGCATCAAACAATTAAATGTATGCACCAAACAAGTGTTAGATAATTATTTTGAGGATAATTATTACCTTTGCACATTTTATTTTTGGCGGTTACGTAAAATATTTACGTTTCACGATAAAATACATTTAGGCATTCGTGGAACCACCAAAATTTATCTACGCTTTAACAAATACCCATGTTTATAATCAATACTCAAAGTTTTATAAAACTTCACCTATGTTTATCACATTAGCCGAATTTTACCTATAAGAAACCAACTAAAAACCAAATGCTACAAGTATTCACTTCTACACTTAAAACAAC
>BQNB010135218.1:0-13895 GCA_026074375.1 Tanacetum coccineum | reverse complement strand
GTTTTTATATGATAATTATACTAATAAAAGAAAATGAAAAATATTTTTGTACTTTTTATATTTTTATAGAAGAAAATAAACACAAATTGTCAAACATAACGATAATCGTTTTCAGCCTTCCCGACAACGGCGCCAAAAATTGACTGGCGAAAACTTATTCCTTTTTTTATATATAAATAAATATAAATATATAACAAGGATCAGGATCCACAAAATCAATGAAACCGGAAGTAGTATAGAGTGTTTCCGGGTCGTTATGTCCCAACGAGGCTTGAATAGAAAATCGAATGACGAATTGATAATCGATGTTTGAATATGACAAGGATATGATTGGGCACTAAACCTAATAAGCAAATGCACGAAAAGATAAGCAAGGAAAATAAGCTAGACCATGCATAAAGGCTAGAAATGGTAAAAACACTAAAAACTTTTATACTAAGACACAAATAAGCTCAAATAAGCTTAAGACAAACCAAATAAGCTAGACTAACTCTAAATAAGCGAATTCAGCAAGCAATTAAACTAAGTTAAGCAGGAGAAACTCAGCAGTACTAACAACAGTATTAACAGTTTTAACTAACAGTACTAACTTGGAGTTAGTACTGCTAGCTTTGAGTTAATACTGCTAGCTTAGAGTTAGTACTGCTAGCTTTAACAAAACACAATGAAACAAGAAATAAGCAAATAAGCTAAAACAGATATTTAACTAACCATAATAAGCACTCAAACATAAGAATAAGCAACTAGAATAAACTAGGATGGCAAATAAGCTCAAAACTAAAAACTGATAAACTATTGAAATTGCTTTGAAAGGGCGAATAAGCTTAAATAAGCTTACTCCTAAAGACAGTAAACGAAAATGGGCTTAATCTACTCTAAAAAGCTAAGGAAATCTTAAATAAGCAGAAATAATAAGCTAATAAGCAATAATGAACCAACAGAATTAACAGTTTTAACTACCAGTACTAACTAAAATTCCCAAAAGTGAACTAGCAGTACTAACTATGGGTTAGTACTGCTTGTTCCAAATACCCTTTAAAGTTTTCAAAAGTCATTTTTTTTATATTTCAAGCTTATTTGATCTTAAATTGTTAAAAACAGATTATCAAATAACAAAGTAAGACACTTATACGCAGATTTTAATCAACAGTAAGCACTTAAATAAGCTAAATCAATCTAACAGTATTAACTAAACATACTACCAGTACTAACTAGGAAAGTGACACAAACTATTTTTAAACTAACAACTAAGCAAGATAAGCACTAAACATCATAATAAAGCATAAATAAGCAAATATAAGTAACAAATAAGCACGAATAAGCAGCTCTACAGTAAATAAGCAAAAAAAGAAAATTAAAAACTTACAACTCCCTTGCTCAAAACAGGGTTAAACAAAGAGTCTACAAGCTCTAGCTTGTATAAAACAAGCTAGTGAGAGTCCATAAGCCCATACAGAACTGGCTTATCATCCATAAGCTGTAGTATATTTGAGTGTGGACCCTTTTTTTGTTTTTTCTAACTATAAACTTAACTCCTTTTATAGTTTTACTGCAAGTAGGTTCAAATTAACTCCTTATAAAAGCTTTTGAACAAATTTTCATAACAATTTAACAATTTACTACACGGAATTATAAATTGGGATTTTAACTTGAAAACTCAATTCTTCATTAACTGCTTAAAGAAACAGATACAATGCTTAAATTTAAGACAGAATTAAAAAAAATACTTAAAAGAAAAAAAAGTTTTAAAACCTAGATGCCTTTCATGGCTTACAAGATAGCCTATTTATACTAAGGTCTTGGTTTCTTGGTCTTCTTTCTCTTCTTTCTTCTGTGTTTCTTTGTAGAGACAAAAACCAAATGTGTTTGTTGTGTGAGGAGATTCTAAAACAAATCCCAACATTCAGTTTCATTTATGCTTCTTTTGAGTCAATCACAGCCATCGAAAAGCACTTGGAAATGGTAAGGGATTGCCAACATAGCAATTATAAAGCTAGGGGAGATAGTGGAGGAGGGGGAAGTGTTTTATCCATAGGGTTGTAGAGGTTGCAGGGTAAAAGAAGGTGAGGACACCTGTGAGTTGTATCTGGGGTTTTGTTTGGGCGAGAAAGATGGTTTTGGGGAAGTTGGCAGCTTTGGCCCCTCATCTCTTATAACTTTGTTGTAAACTTTGCCCTTTTATGATATAACTTTAGGGGTTTGGCAGATCTGGCCCCTAAAGTTATACTTCACTCGCAAATTTCGATTTCAGCCCTTGTCTTTTTATAATACAACTTGAGGTTTGGCAATTTTAGTCCCTCAAGTTGTATTTTCTCCATTTGCTATCTTTTGACTTTTACGGGGTTGACTTTCCTGTTGACTTTGACTGACTTTGGCCGACTTTGGCTTTGTCTTTTCCATCCCGTGCTTGGTTTGGTTTGTTTTTGCTTTCTTTTTGTTATTTTCTTGAATATCCGTTTCCTGCACAATACAAATGCAAAACATATAAATACAACGTATTTTTGGTACGTTTTTAGTTATTTAAGTCCGTTTTTAATAGAAAATGGTATGTGTAATTAAGTACATACCAGTGTTGAACACTTGAAGCGAGGTTAAATCTCTCAATTTATTTATATTTTGGTTATCTAATCTAAGTTAATTCTAATCTAAGTCAAACCTATTAAGCCTAAAGCATTTGTCAAGGGGAACTAAAGAATCAATAGCTTCGACAAAGTCCGTTTTTCACCATTTTTTTCTATGTTACACTAACTTATCTCCTAATTTTTTTAAGAACTACCTGTTTGATTCCTTGTATTAGATCTTCATCTGGGAATCAGAGGAATGAGATGCGCCCATAGAATAATCTACGGAAGGCTGGACGGATAAATTCATGATCCCCGATTTTTCACTTAGTTCCAAACCAAGCATATTAAACAAGATCATTTGTCATATAAGTCTTTAATGATTAAGCCACTTATACTTATGACTTATGAAACTTTTAACTCCCACACTATTATATGATTATAAATGTGTGTACTCATTTCAACTCAACCATAGATCAATTATTTTATAGGTCGTCATTCAAGATGAATCATGACTCAATGTACAACTTATTTAGGGTCCCTTGTAACTTGAATTTAAAGAACGAAATTTTTAACTGTAGAACTTTTTGCATCATCTCCTCCTTTAATTTGTTTTTTAACTGGTATTCATACTAAAATATCATAAGTTCTTAAAGTAGGAATGCGTCTGCTTAGTTTGAAAACCACTAGGCCTCGCTCCCTGTAGGTATCACAACCAACGACGGTGTTTTTTTTATTTGGGAAAACCCCCCGGTTGCTAGCGAAGTGGGAAATCACATCACACTCCTTTCTTTCCTATATGGTAAGGATTGGTGTCTTCGTTTTGAACCCTTCACCTAGACCTCGCTTTCCTGGTGAGATATCACAGCACACAAATCACTAGACAAGTAATAGATGTCTTAGTTTAAACCCCCACCTCGTGGTTTAACGGAGTTTAGTTGGGATATCACGACACCATCTTGTACTTGCTCATGTACTCAAATGTGATGCTTCATTGGCATAATTTCAATATTCAGCATCTTTTGCATTCAGATTTCATCAAGCTTCTTTGGCATTTTACCTTTCAAATTACTAAGTACAGAAAAACCTCGCTTTAAGATTCAAGTTTAAATCTGAAGCTTTTTCTAAAAACATCGAATTGGACTTAGTTTGATTGAAATGAGCAGTATATGATTAGGTGGATTAGAAGTAATGGAGAAAAGCCACAAGTTTACTTATATAAGTTTTAGAAGCATCTTGTCGCACATAAACTTATATTTAACTCTATCACTTTTGTTCTTCACCTTGATAAAATTCGAAAAATAGATTTCGTGCAAGCTTAGTCCTACAAGCGGTAAGTGAGGAAATTGCTATGGCTCTCAACGCTCCTCGATCGACGTCAAAAAATTATGCTCGTTCTACCCATAGAAAATTCGAAAACTGTGACAAAACATTATTTTGAAAAAATTTAAATTTTTTTCATTTTTTGGGTCTTTATTTTTGCAAAATTTGGTGGTAAAAACGGGATTACGTGATTCACAACGGCTACAGGCAAAAAGCAAATAGAAGATCCCCCAGACTAGAAAACTAAACATCGCCTTGATGTTTTAAAGGGATACCTCGTAAAATTAATGCCGTTATTAAGTGTGCCAAAAGATAAATCGATCTCGTCGATCTTGTAGCAGGTAGATGCTCCGAGAGGAGGATCCCAAAATGAAGCTGAGGATGTGAAACTCTTGATAAAAATACAAGCACGAGAGTCTTCACAATCCGAGAAATCTTGGACAATTAACAACACAAACACGAAAACACGGGTATGTGAAGAGGGCGAGCCTTCCACACACAGGAAAACACTTATTCATTACTACACAATACTTCGCTATAAGCATGGGGTGCCTCCCGAAATGCGCTTGTTTAAGGTCGCTATGCTTGACCCGTCCCCCGAATTTAATGGTCCATGGGGAACGTCTGGAGATCCGGGACTACCAATTGTGGTACGTCCCCTCCAAAGTAGTGCTTCAGACGGTGACCATTCACTTTGAAATTTGGCCCGGAGTTTTTAGTTATAAAACTCGACAGTGCATATGGAAAAACTGTGTTACAGTAATGAATGGTCCACTTCCAGCGGGTTTAAGCTTGCCTGAGAAAATCTTTAATTAAAGTTAAAGAGGAGGACTAGATCACCGACGTTTGAAAACACGATTTTTGATCTTGGAGTCATTGGATTCTCTTTGTTTTTCCTTGTAAATCAAAGATTTTCTTAGCATGTCTCGAAGTTCATTAAGTTCATTTGGTTGTTGACTTTTTCTGTGATCACCCGCGGTTTTGTTATCAAAGTTTTGTTTGCTTCAAGGGACCAGTAAGCTTTGTGTCGAGCTCAATCGGAAGATGACATGCCTTTCCGTACACTAGCTTGATATGGAGTTACACCGATGGGTGTTTATTAAGCTGTGCGCGAAAGCGCAAAGTGCGTCATCTAATTTATCCGGACAGAGCCCAATACGAACCGTACGTATCCTAGTGACTTTACGATTGTTCGCCCAACGGTCCTTTTCAAGAATTCGTTTCAAACCTCGATTGGATTCTCAACCTGCCTACTTGTTTGTGGGTGATATGGGTGGAGAGAACGATGAGTGACTCCATATTTTAAGATGACCTTGCAAATTGGTCATTGCAATAATGGGTTCCTAGATCCTTTTGATTGCACGTGGGCTCAAAATCTGGTGAAGAGATGATTTGAGATATTTGCAAACAAACTCGTTGGCATCATTGGTGGGGAAGGCTTTTGCTTAAGCCCATTTGATAGTAATCGACTGCCACCCGTAGTATATATTTGTTCCCTCGTGAGACGGGAATTGCCCATAAATCAATCGCTCCCACATGGCAAAGATTTCGCATACAGTTGGATAGAGTTTTGTTAGCATTCATCACGTTGCGTGAAATTTTGCTTGACGTTATTAATTGGCAACATTCGGGCTGACAAAGTCATGGGCATCCTTTGTAGATCGTGGGCCAATAGAAACCGGAAATTGAAGTCTTTTTTAGCTGGGGTAATTGGCACAGTAGTGTCCACGGTGGGTTCACTGTGGCAAGCTTTAAGATTGTCAAAAGCTCTTTCCCCGAAAAAAAACACGCCTAATTAGTATTGATCAGTCACATATCTTAAACAAGAAGGGGTCGTCCCAAAAGTAGTGTTTGTCGTCTGTTAATAAACTTTCTTTTCTGCTGAGCGACATTCCTTTGATCCACAAAATTCTCGCATGGTAGTTGCAAAATCGGCAAAACCATGGGCAATTATATCACCACGAAAGAGTAACCATCCCAAGTGCTAATCTACGAGAGGAAAAGTGTTCTCTGTAATTTCCTTTTTCTCGAGTTCACTTTGATGGGTTTTCAAGTCAGGAAAGGTGTCGGCGGCTGAGATTTTCTGGCCTTTTTTGATCACGGATAACGACATCAAATTCTTGGTGCAGCAAATCACGGGAGCAATTTGGGCTTAGCATCTTGCTTAGCAAGCAGGTACTTGATGAGCTCCGAATAGTCCGGATACACTATGCTTTTGGACAAGACAAGATATGGCCGGATTTTCTCGTATGCTACATGACAGTACTGCAAGTAATTTTTTTTTCCGTTGTAGTGTAATGTGCTTGAGCCTCGGTCATGGTTTTGCTTGCATAGTGTATCGACTGGAAGTACTTGGTCTTACGTTGCCCTAGGACTGCCCCAACAGCAAAATCACTTGCATCACACATGATTTCAAAGGGCAAGTCCCAATCCGGGGAGCAACTAGAAATGGAGCCTGGGTTAACATCATCTGCGTCTGCGCGTTCGCACAGAGATGACGCGACGGATCGCCATTCCTTTCGAGAAGATAAATCGGAGTTTCTTTTTACGGTGGTGGGGTCATAGGCCGGGCGATTTGGAAAAGTCCTAGATAAATCGGTCGATAGATCCGGCTGTGCCGAGAAAAAAACTACGAATACCCTTCACGGTAGTGGGATGAGGTAATTTTGCAATGACATCAACTTTTGATTTATCAACCTCGATCCCTGACTTAGAGATTTTATGGCCAAGGACTATTCCTTCATTGACCATAAAGTGGCACTTTTCCCAATTTAGCACAAGGTGTGGTATCAACTTTGGTCTTCACCACCTTTGGAGCATTTTATTCTAATTGGAAAGCAAGAGGAAAGCGGGAGATAAGAATACACCAAAAACCGAGAAATTCATCCATGAGACTTCCATGGTTTTCTCATTCATATCGTGATGATTGCAAACCATCACCTTTGGAACGTGCCCGGGTGCATTGCATAACCCAAAAGATGCGACGTAGGCAAACGGCCCGTTTAAGGGCAGTGTTGAAGGTAGTCTTCTCTTGATCAAGTGGGTCATTGGTAGCGATCTGAAAGTAGCCTGAGATCCGTCCAAAAAGCAATAGTACTCATTTTTGGCTAATCTTCATAGCATCTGACCAGGAATTGGTAAAGGATAATGGTCTTTACGAGTTGCATCATTGAGTCTTTCGGTAAGCGATGCAAACTAGCCATCTCGTAAACATACATAGGTGGGTATGAATTCATTTTCTTTATTTTTCACCTCTAGTTTTTTGCCTCACACGTCTTAGGGACACAATGAACCGGCCTACCGAGGTCTATGTCAGAGTTAGGGTAAATTAATCGGCATCAAGAAGTTTGATAACTCTTGCTTAATATAACCTTCATGGATTCTTGGGTTACTCTTCTCTGATGTTTGAACTACGGTGTTTGGCATTTTTCCTCCATAAATCTTTATGGGTGCAAAACCCTTGATCTATCCCCTTAATATTAGGAAAATCTTCCAAGGGTATGGCATGTTTGTGTGACTTAAGAACCTTGATTCAGGGCGGTTTGTTCTCATTTTTCAATGTTTTTTAGCTCGATTATGTCGGGTATTTGTAATCACCCTCCAAAAATGCATACTCTAGAATGGGATGGTTTAAGTCTTGAGTTCAAGGTAGGGGGATCTTCACATGAAGATTGACATTTCTTCAGGCACATTTATAAGATTTCACAAACTGATGTCAGGTGGGAGAAGGTTTCGGGTCACTATTGATCACACTTAACAATTCCTCAAGGTAAACTGTTTCTCCTTCAGAATTCATAGCTGCCGTTCAACATGGTGGTATTGATACTGTTCAAGAAAATCATCGATCTCTTCCATTAGAAAATCTCTTCCTTCGAGGGAGTGAAAGATGGGAGAGCAGAGAATCGTCATAAGGTCAGAAGTAGAAGTGGGTGTGTGTGTGTGCTTTCGAATTTTCAAAGTACTTCTTTGAAACATATTTTCACAAGGCAATGTCTATAACATCGACTCGGTTAACCGACTCAATTGTATTGTAGGAGAAAGTCGTAAGTATCACACTTTTGAGGTCACGGATTGGTCATCTGTCTAAGGGTCATTTGTTCACCGTGAACATCTATTAAGGCACGTGTCGTCCTCAAGAAAGGTCTTTCTAAGATTAGGGGAACCCAAGGATCGGCAACGTAATCAACGACCACAAAATCGGCAGGAAAGAAAAATGTTCCAACTTTTACAAAAACATCCTCGGCGGTTGCCATGTTGAGTGAAATCGTTCGGTCAGCAATGTTCAAGAATCATTCGGGTTTGGGTCAAAGCTGGAAGACTTAGTTCTTTCCACTGGAGAGCGGCATTAGGTTGATGCTGGCACCGAGACGGCCAAAACAGCTAAGCATTTCATTTCTTATCTGGAAACGTCAATGGTATAAGAATCTACCAGGGTCTCCAAGTTTTCGGGAATTTTTCAGATAAGCCGAGCAATTTCGTTTACGATGTCTTGTCAACTCAATCCATCTTACTTGTCATTGAGGAGGCTTTTCTAAACATTGGTGCAATTTTTGGGCCTCTGTGTAGGAGAGCGTCCGCGAAGCTTTAGCTGAAATGGAGATTCCGAAAAATCTCCAATAAATTTTTAAAGCTAGAAGATCGTTCTTTTTTACGGAGCTTCCTTTGTTGGCCTTGAAGGATTAAGGCATTGTTGGGTTTAGTTTTTTTGATAGCAACAATGGCTCACCTAATTTGGTCATTAGTTTGTATCCTGGAGGCTTGGATGTTTTCGGTGCTTGGTTGCACCGTATCCTTTTGTACACTCGGTACATTTTCCTTCTCTTGAGGGCGAACAAATTTGAGTTCCATTTAGGAAACACTGCTTCGGGTAGTGATTGCTTTCACATCACCTTTCGGGTTAAGCAATGTGGGTGCTGGGAAGAGTAAACCGAGCTCCGAAGTAGAAGCGGTATTTACTATTTACGAATTTGGTAGATAAGGTCTTTATATTGCCAATTGATTTTGCATATTTGCATAACCGCGTCATTAGCTTTTGACGTAGTATCAAATTAGGGGTTAGACACACCTGGTGCTGGAAGAAACTGAGTTGGTAAGCTGGAGCTTGTATCAGTCGGGGGTTGATTATCTGGGAGGTTGGTATAATATTTGTCCTTGATTGAAATTATTACCCGATTTTGGTTAAAAAGTGTTCCCCCGATTTTAGCGTTGAAATTGGATCCCCGATTTAGGTTGTTTGATGGATTTGCATCGGTGGAAAACCGGTGATGGTCGAATTTGGTTTGCAAACCTATCTGAGGTCTCGGTAACTTGGCAATTCCCTTGGTTGTAAGTTATAACTGGGCGGCTAGTGACACGTGATTCTTGGATATTGTCTACGATAGATGTTTTGCATCCGGCGGCTGGACCAATTTTTGGTAAGAATGACCACCCCGCAAGTTACAAACTTTGCTCGACTGCTTTTACAGGGAGCGGGAGCTGGAGGTTTGGTTTTTCTTATCGAGAATCAATGCTCTACCATATCTTTCAGCTCAGCAACATCGGGATGAAACTGTTGGGGTAGAGAGCCGTACTCACTTTGGAAACACTGGCCTGGTTCGTGATTGGACGAACTTTGTGACTTGCTCTCCGATGATTTTTAGCATTCTCGAGGCATTTTTATCCAGAAAGTTACCACCCGCAGCTGGAGTTCAATGAATCCTGATCATTCGATTTGGGCATTATAGAATGTATCGAGTTGATTGCAATTCTGAAAACCCAGTGATGCGGCCATCCCCTAAGAAATCATTGAATCTGGTTCCCATGCCTCGTAAAAACGTTATTCATCAAATTTTTTGTTGGAATTCTCGTGATTTCATTTCGAAGATTTGTTGTTTTCGTAGGGCGGGAAAGAATTGTTAATGAATTTCGGAAAAAGATCATACATTGTAAGAATCGATCGAGGGGGCTCTTTTTCAAGCCAAATCCCACCAGCGGCGGCTCCCTCGGGGAAAAAATGGAAAAGCATAAGCTTAACCGACGTACTCGGGACGTTAGGGAACTTCATCATAGAAGTGATCTTGTTAAAATATCGGATGTGAGCATGTTTTGGGTCTTGTTTATCATGTACAAAAAATTGCTTTGTTTTGGTAACAAGATTAAGTAGACTTGCTTGATCTCAAGTTTGTTACAGAGGTTAAAAAAAATTTTTTTATGGGGTACAACGATCGCATCCTCGTAACCCTCGGAGGTGTGTTCGAGTATTGCGCATAGTATCGCTTATCGGCCATCGTAATATGGGATGATTGACAGTTTCTTGATATTATTTAGTTTTCAAGACTTGGTGATCACAGAAGTTTGTCGGACTTGTTGTTGTCGACGTTTAGGGCTTCGAGGAACGAGTGGCGCATGCACAAATAGAATTAAAAAGAAAATTTACACTAATTTTCTTTTTGTTTTTTCAAGGATTTATCGCAATGATATTTTACGGACAATGAGGATAAGACAATTCAACCAAAATAACTCTACTTAACATCACGGTAGCTCTCAAATATGATAAACGCAACAGGTGAGACGGAGGAGTAGGAATAGCGCGGTAAGCTTATGTTCTCCTTGCGGGCCGTAGTTCCTCGAAACATTCCTCCTTATACCCACTTTAGAGTTTGTTTACCTTTCGAGGTGAGCCTCGTACGTCGAATACAGAGACACAAATGGAATGGTTTAATCTTTTGTTCGGTTGGGAAACCAACAAGTTCACCGGAGTTATTATGATATTACCTCAAATTGAGAATATTATATTTGGTATTTTTTACCTATTTGGGTGAATGTTTGATTTCTTTTTTATTGGACAATGTTTTTATAATTCGTTGGCTTTGCGCGCTCTTTTGTTTTAATTGATCATTATACTAATAAAAAGAAAAGAAAATTTTTGTGTTTTTTTATATTTTGTAGGAAGAAAATATTCACCGATTCATACACAAATTTTTCAAACGTTTACGATAATCGTTTTTAGCCTCCCCGGGCACGGCGCCCAAAAAATTGATGCGCTCGTTCTTACTCCTTTTGACATAGAATAAATATTTAAATATATAATCCACGGAACAAATCTCGCGGAAATACTATAACGGAAGTAGTATAGAGTGTAATCCGAGGTCTTATGTCCCAACGAGGCTTGAATGGAAAATCGAAAGACGAATTGATAATCGATGTTTAAATATGACAAGGGTATGATTGGACACTAAACCTAATAAGCAAACGCACGAAAAGATAAGCAAGGAAAATAAGGTAGAGTAAGCATAAAGGTTAGGAATGGTAAAAACACTAAAACTTTTATACTAAGAACAAATAAATATAAATATATAACAAGGATTAAAATCCACAAAATCAATGAAACCGGAAGTAGTATAGAGTATCTCCGGGTCGTTATGTCCCAACGAGGCTTGAATGGAGAATCGAATGACGAATTGATAATCGATGTTTGAATATGACAAGGATATGATTGGGCACTAAACTTTATAAGCAAATGCACATAAAGATAAGCAAGGAAAATAAGCTAGAACAAGCATAAAAGCTAGAAAGGGTAAAAACGCTAAAAACGTTTACACTAAGACACAAATAAGCTCAAATAAGCTTAAGACAAACCAAACAAACTACACTAACTCTAAATAAGCAAATTCAGCAAGGAATTAAACTAAGTTAAGCAGAAGAAACTCAACAGTACTAACAACAGTACTAACAGTATTAACTATCAGTACTAACTTGGAGTTAGTACTGCTAGCTTAAAATTAGTACTGTTAGCTTTGAGTTAGTACTGCTAGCTTTAACAAAACACAATGAAACAAGAAATAAGCAAATAAGCTAAAACAGATATTTAACTAACCCTAACAAGTACTCAAGCATAAGAGTAAGCAACCAGAAGAAACTAAAATGACAAATAAGCTCAAAACTAAAAACTGATAAACTATTGAAATAACTTTGAAAGGGCGAATAAGCTTAAATAAGCTTACTCCTAAAGACAGTAAACAAAAATGGCTTAATCCACTCTAAAAAGCTAACCAACTCTTAAATAAGCAGAAATAATAAGCTAATAAGCTAAAATGAACTAACCGTACTAACAGTTTTAACTAACAGTACTAACTTAGAGTTAGTACTGCTAGCTTTTTAAGCTAACAACTAAGCAAGATAAGCACTAGGCATAGTAATAAAACATAAATAAGCAAATATAAGTAACAAATAAGCACTATTAAGATGTTCTACAGTCAATAAGCAAAATAAGAAAAATAAAAACTTACAACTCCCTTGCTCAAAACAGGGTTAAACAAAGAGTCTACAAGCTCTAGCTTGTATAAAACAAGCTAGTGAGAGTCCATAAGCCCATCCAGAACTGGCTTATCATCCATAAGCTGTGGTATATTTGAGTGTGGACTTTTCTGTGACTTTACTTAAATTCTTAGTATTTGAGTTAAGACAAATGACTTATATGATTTTATAAGACTTAAAACATATTCAGTAAAACTTTTAACAAAGGAAATACAGAGAATCAAGGTTTAACTTAAAAAAAACTCCAAATTTGCATTAAGACGAAAATCAAAGTTACAAGACTTGGAAATATAAAATTGCATAAAAATAAGCTAAAATTTAACGAAGAACTAAATATAAAAATGATGACTAAAAAAAACGACCCCTTTACATAGGTTACAATGGTCATATTTATACTAAAAATGAATTAAGGTCTTGGTTTCTTGGTCTTCTTTCTCTTCTCTCTTTTGTGTTTCTTTGTAGAGACAAAAACCAAGTGTGCTTGTTGTGTGAGGTGATTCTAAAACAAATCCCAGCCTTCAATTTCTTTTGTGCTTCTTTTGAGTCAATCACAGCCATCAAAATTACTTGGAAATATAAAACCTAACACTTCATTAAACACTGGAAATTTAGTACAAGGCCTTGAAGAAAAAGTACAATAAGCTAGTAACTTGGACTTAATTAAAATTACAATTAAACTAAAATTATAAGATATCTAACAACATCCTTGGTAATTCTTTACAAAATGGCTTTATTTATAGCCGAAGTCTTCTCTTCTTGGACTTCTCTCCTGTGCTTCTTTTGTGAGAGCTTCACTAGGTGTTTTTGTTGTGTGATGGGACTTGTAAAGGTTTAATCTCAGCACATCTCAATCTTCTTGTGATTCTTTATTGAGTCATCTAACCATCGAAATTACTTGGAATAATGGTGTTGAGAGATTGCCAACATGGCAATTTTAAAGCTCTGTGGGGAGTAGTGGAGGGAGGGGGAAGTGTCTGTCTCCATTGGGTTTATAGAGGTATGAGGGTTAAAAGAGGGTGAAGGGGACCCGTGAGTTGTTCTTGGGTTTTGTTGGGCGGGAAAGATGGGTTTTGTGTAGGTTGACAGCTTCGGTCCTTCAAGTTATACTTCCCCCAATTTACAATTTCAGCCCTTGTCTTGTTATTCTTGTAATACAACTTGAGGTTTGGTAATTTTAGTCCCTCAAGTTGTATTCTCTTCACTTGGCTGACTTTTTGACTTTGACTGACTTTGGCTTCGATTTGACTTCGTCTTTTCCATCCCGTGCTTGGTTTGGTCGTTTTTGGCTTTCTTTTTGAATATCCATTCCTGCATAATTCAAATGCAAAACATACAAATACAATGTATTTTTGGTACGTTTTTAGTCATTTAAGTCCGTTTTTGATAGAAAATGGTATGTGTAATTAAGCACATACCAAAATCCCCCATATTAAGGTATTGCTCGAGGGGCACCAAATCTGGAGAAGAGAGATTTAAGAAATTTGCAAACAACTCGGGCATCGTTGGTGGGGAGCGTTTTTGACGGCCACGAGTATATATTTGTTCCATCTTGAAGACGGGAATGGCCCCATAAAATCAATGCCCCACATGTCAAAGATTTCGCAAACTTAGATAGAGTTTTGTGGCATCTTGATGCAGGCCCAAGTATTGAAGAACGGGCTATTTTATTTCTGGAAGCCCAAGATCGTGTGAAGAAAGGCCCTTTTTTTAAAAGGT
>BQNB010135217.1:0-13932 GCA_026074375.1 Tanacetum coccineum | reverse complement strand
GAAATTTACTAGAGATATATCCAAATATAACACATTTAATGAGAAACATAATCAATTTCGTATCAAAAGAACTTAATAAGCACGGGATTAAGAATGTTAAACTTGGTCACCGGTCAAAGTTAATGGTCAACGGTCAACGACACAGTCAAAGTCAACGGTCAAAAATCAATAGATATGGTCAAACTAAGTCAACGATCTAATCATCTATGTTCAAGGTTTTGAGATTAAGTTTACGAGATATTTTAAAATCGTATAAAATTTACACAATTAATTATATCCGTTTTAATACTCAATTAAATAATTAGTTCATTTTTGTGATTTTTAAAACGTTAATACTTTTTGAAAAAGTTATTAAGTTTTAAAACACTTTTTAAAATTTTTGAACTTTTTGAATTATTAAAAACCTTTTCATTTTGATATTAGAAATTTTGACTCTTTTAGTGTTTTATTGATAAAAGTTGAGAAAAATATATCGTTTTAGTCAAACGCGAGACAGGGGTCAAACAAAAGTTAAACTTGGTCTTGGCCCAATGTGCCATTAAACTGGGTTAAATAATATTTATCGGTGGGCTTGAACATTAGGCAAAATGATATTGGGCTTGAAATGAGCTAAAAGTTTTATTGCGCTTTAAATAGGCCAAGACAATTTTGGGCTTAGAATAATGGGCTTTTGGTAGGCTTGGAATCGAACCAATGGCTAACGATACACAAAGGTGTAATCGAACCAAGGAAACTAACCGAGACGAGGTTCGATTGAACCATGGTGACTGACCAACGTGGGTCGACTGACCTTGACCGACCGACCTAGGTGGGTCGGTTGGGCTTGGTTGACCGATCCATGTTGGGTCGGTTGGCGATGTTCAATCGTTCCATGAGCTTGGCTCATTTTGGCTCAGTTTTAGATTTCAAGGCTTCATCTTTATGGTCTTTATGTCTTGAGTCTTCCAATTTCACTAAAGTCTTCACAAACATTTCATCAAACACTTTGTAATCACCTTCAAAAGTCTCTAGTCTTTGTGTTTAAGGCTTAAAGTTTGAAACTTTTTGTTACCAACTAGCAAGATTAATGATATTAAGCTAACAAAACAACAAATTACATTCAAACAATCAAAATAGACACACACATAGGGTGGTTCGGTTGGGAACCACGCCACAAAACCACCAACTTGATCAAGTTAGCCAATGATTCACTTAAATTCGAGCTAACACTAGTCTAGTTATATCATTATCTACATAAACTCTCAAGAAAAATTAACATTTAAACACTTTTAATTTTTATGAACCCTAAATCGAGAATCTTTGATGTTTCAAATTTTGTGAAGAGATGAAACAATTCTTGTTATAAGTTTGATTAGTAGATGATTACAAATGACTTCCGTGTGTTACCTTTGATCAAAATTGGACTCTTTTGGTTTATTTGTCTTTGGTCGATCCACACAAGAGAAGAAAGAGGGAGGAGAAAATTTTTGGTAAAAATGTGTTGTGTGTGTTATGGATCGGTTGGGGTTTATTTAAAAGGGAGGGGATTCGATTTTTTGGCAATATTAGTTCCTAGAGGTTTTAAACTCATTTAAACTAAGCCTACAGTTTAACCAAGACCCCTAACACCTTAAATATAAAACTAGTTCACATGTTAGGTCCTAAAGATACATAACTAATTAAAGTTACACTAATTACCCTTAAGTTTTAAACCTATTTTGCAAACGTAGTCTCGGAGTTAATCTCGTTAACTCCCCCACAAACAATCACCAATTAATTAACTTAAACACTTTTCCAAAATTATTTTCACAATTATTTTTGGAAAAATTATTTTTCTAAAAATAATTTCTCCCCCTCAAATTACAAATACCCGTTTTCTATTTAAAGAGTTGTAGAATTTGTTAGAGCGTTCAAAATCTCTTGATCATTTTTTTCAATTTGATTCTGATGAATTATTTTTGAACATTTTTGAAAATTTTCATATAAAAGCTCGTTCTCCCTCTCGAACAAAGACCGTAGTCTATTGAAAGATTTCTTGGATTTGTTCGAGCGTTCGAATTTTTTGAAAATATTTTTCCATTTAAATGACAAAACTGATTCTGATTTTATTTCCAGCATTTTTGAAAAATTTGTTTAACTCGAGCATGTTTGATAAACGAATTTTGAGGAAAATTGCTTGAGATAAATAAAATTAATCTTTTAAGGACAAAATGAACTTTTTGTCGTACATTTTTCTTTTCAGAAAGCGCAAGTTGTGTAGCAAAATATACACAAGTTATATTCTTGAGTTACAAAACTTAGAATGTGATTTTCATCCTTATCAATATCTGATTTCAAGAATAAATCAAACCATGTTGTTCTCCTTTTAGCTAACCCCAACTTCTTTGGAAACCATTCTGGTTTTAAGTGTTTTTGGATAAGAATATCTGCTTGGTCTAGGGGTTGCATGGCAGGTGTATCATCTTGTACTATAACTACGGGAGATCTATTTCACCTTGATGATCTAGAGGAAGGTTTACAGACATCTTTTTGACGCTTCTTCTTGTTCTCCCCCTCACGATTATTAGGAAGATCCTGATTATCGTGAGACCTTTTGTGAAAGTATGATTGTACAGCATGAGCATCAAGTGCATCTTGATCGAGAATGATGGATTCATAAAGGGTGTCATAAAGTTGTTGATGAGTTGTATAAGTGTCATTTGACTTGTTCACGTGAATTTGGTTCAACAGCTTTAACTTTAAGTCCATTTATGAGAGATCATCAGTGGAGGTGGATGAATGAGTAAAGAGATTGATTTGGTTGGTTTTTATAACTTTGAGCACAAAGGTGTTAAGGTGAGGCTTAACATAATTTGCAATGGCATTTGGGATATGAGTAGGTAGAAGCTTTTTGATTTCTGTCATAACTTTTGCTTGGACGGCCTTTTCAAATGCTTCATAAACGTTGAAATTTGTAAGAGCTTCCAGCTTCTGATCATATTCTTTGAATTTTTATGCGACTGCCTTCTTGAAGTTGAACTTCCTCATATTCTTTTTCTCCTTTTGCATAAGCTTCTTTGCTTTGGCTTGTAGGGAGTTTGGTTGTGGAGTTGTTGTAGGATAGGGAATTTTCTTTCCTGGTAGAGATGGTATACGATGAGCATTCTCGTCTAGGAACATTTCCTGCATTAAAGTTTTTGTTGCTAGAACATCTACTTGTGTACCAAGTGGTACTTCGGATGCACCTGATATATAGCTTGTTAGCTCAGGATTTCCCTATGGGTTATGCACCATTGAGGTTGTTTGAGCATCATTATACACTGGATGACTCATAAAACTGTCAATTCATTTGCAGGTGTTTCATCTAGCAAGGTATGAATGAAATCTAGCAAGGTACTTGTAACCGTCAGACTGAGATAGGTAGAATTGGGTGTTGCAGTAGACTTGTTATGCATGAACACTCCATACCTTGCATTATCATCATCTCCATGTGGATTATCATTGGATAAGTCCATATCAAATTCGTTAGCATCATCAGTTTCATTTTTACTTTCCTATGATTTGTTTGAACTTAAAGAGTAGAGTGTTGCATCACTATCAATATCTGATGAAGAATAGTATTTGTTGCGAGCATCACTTGATCCTTCTCCTGCAACTAGTTGCTTCTTTTGCCTTAAACTCTTAAGTCTGCTAGCTTTTGATCCTTTTCGTAAGTCTAACAATGACTAAACTATTGGATCTTCAACTGCGGGGCCTTTGAGTTTCTATCCCCACTCATTGTACATATCTGCAACAGCTTCATCAGTTTGGCTATCAATTGTCAATGACTCCTTCGACGTCATTAAGAGCATGGTTCTTGAATACTGATGGATTTTGCATGTTCACCTACAACTGCTTCTTCAGCGATAGTAAGAGATCTTGTTTTGCTAAGCACAACATCTTTCTTAAGTTTATTGGGAACATTTGCTACTTGATCACCATAACACATAAAACCTTTTCCTCTTCCACTTTTGATTGGACATATGTGTTGTTTTTTTGGTTCATTAACAATTTTAGCTTTCTCACTTTCCACTTTCTTAGCCATATAATACTTGTACCCTGATTTCTTCTTGATTGCATCACTGATCATGGCATCGAGAACTTCAATTATAAACTTGTATTCACTGTTAATTGTGCTTAACAATTTGGTTATGGGATGATCATCTTGTGAACTATGCAACATAGAGTCTAATCTGCGAGGAATACTCTTGTTGAGTGAAAGAAGGTAGTCAATGATAAGCTTGGTGAAGCGGGTGTACAACAGGTTAGACATCTTTGATTGTCTGGATAATTTTTCAATTGTTTGCCATTTGAATTCGTCCCAAATTAATGATGCGAAGTCTAAATTAGCAGAGTGAATGATACCACATAGTATATGAAGTATTGGAAGTCTAATTGTATC
Organism: Tanacetum coccineum; assembly: GCA_026074375.1. Classification (NCBI taxonomy): domain Eukaryota; kingdom Viridiplantae; phylum Streptophyta; class Magnoliopsida; order Asterales; family Asteraceae; genus Tanacetum; species Tanacetum coccineum. The sequence continues at coordinate 9,533 of BQNB010135217.1, read as the reverse complement.
CCAGCTTGAGTCTTTTCCCGTAAGACAGCTGTTGAGTACACTCAGAATAGCTCTCCATGGTTGATGAAGTCTTGTGGCGACCATTTTAGAAACGACAATCAACTTTGTTTCAGGATATTCATCATAACCAAGTGTCTTAATGAATTCAAGAATTTAAATTTTAGAGGGAGGTTAGATGTAAGTGTTGTTGGGTTTAGGTGGAGGCATCTGCAATACAATTCTGAGTAGTCCAGGTGTGAGAGTGAAAGTGTGATTGTCTAGTTCAAAAATGTATGGTTATTTATGTTGTGATTGATGGTTGTGCAAAACTGATGTAGGTAGATGATCAGTGCGGTTGTAGTTAAGGAAACTGGATTTAATAACTTGTGGTGTCTTAGAATTTCAACAACAAATCTCAGCATTGTATCGGTGATATGTGACTCTGAAGCGACATGGTGGTTGTTCTTCTTGATGACAAGTCTGTTAGCACGTGGAACCAGCTGTTTTTCAAGGACCATTTTAGCTTGAGAACTTGTTCTTGACGTGTTGAATTCTGAGAATAAGGTTCAACCTTTGATTAGTTTCACATGAATACAAATTTAAAAACATTTATTTTCCATTTCTGTTTTTATTCACTCTGTCTGTTTTGTATAAACGGGCATTTCTTTTTGTTCATACTTATGTCATTTTCTTTCTCATGTGCCTTTATTCTTGCTTTTACTGACACAAGACGTATGCTCTTTTCTTTTCACATTTCAGATTTTATCCCACTAGTACTGGTTTTAGTTAATACTCAATTAAATTTAGTTCTTGTTAATACTATTTATTGAATAATACGATGGAAGAGTGAACGAGAATTTTTTACTTTTCTAATGCTTAAAAGTGTCATATTAACAATTCTTTAGAGAAGTAGCATCATTTGTATGAGAAAACTTTTCAAACAATGATTGTTAGCCTTGAGATTGTGTTTTCCATTTATTAAATTATACCTTGAGCCATGAAGATTAAATGATTTGCTTAAAGTGGACAAACCATTATCAGTTTTTAGGTGACAACTAGCCTAATAGCACATCATGATTTTCAAATAATATTGGTTATTCATATTCACACGTAGACTCATAAAGAACTTTTGTATTGGAAATTCAGTTTGAAAAGGCATTGTGTTATTTTAAAAATCAATAGATAATGAAGTGTAAAAATCTGTAGCAAAAATGTTTATAAAATCTACACACATCATTACTATTATTTTTGGAAAATATCTCGTATGAGATTAAGTGCCTCAGGAAAACCACACATGGTAAAAGTACTAGTATATTAATCCACTTCACTAGTGGGGTTAATCCGAAGAACGACCATGAGTATAATAAATAATACCCTAGTGCACTATGGTGAAATTAACTAGAGATATATCTAAATATAACACATTTAGTGAGAAACATAATCAATTTCGTATCAAAAGAACTTAATAAGCATGGGATTAAGAATGTTAAACTTGGTCACCGGTCAAAGTCAATGGTCAACGGTCAACGACACAGTCAAAGTCAACGGTCAAAAATCAATAGATATGGTCAAACTAAGTCAACGATCTAATCATCTATGTTCAAGGTTTTGAGATTAAGTTTACGAGATATTTTAAAATCGTATAAAATTTACACAATTAATTATATCCGTTTTAATACTCAATTAAATAATTAGTTCATTTTTGTGATTTTTAAAACGTTAATACTTTTTGAAAAAGTTATTAAGTTTTAATCATTTTTTTAAAATTTTTGTTCGTTTTGTAATTATTAAAAAAACCTTTCATTTTGTTATAGAATTTTTGACTCTTTTGAGTGTTTTATGTTAAAAGTTGAGAAAAAAATTATATCGTTTTAGTCAAACGCAGTCAAGGGTCAAACAAAAGTGTAAACTGGGTATTGGCCCCTATGTAAAGTGCCATTAAACGGGTTAAATATTTTTTATCGGTGGGATGCAAACTTTAGGCCTTAAATGATACTGGGCTTGAAATAAGATAAAAGTTATATTGGCGCTTTAAATTGGGCCAAGACAATTTTTGGTCTTAGTAATATGGGCCTTTTGGTAGGTTGGAATTGAAACCATTGGCTATCGATACAAGGTGTATCCCCCTTTTTTTTTTTTTTTTTTTATTTTGCTTGTTTAAATAGAAAACCAAGGAAACTAAAACGAGCGAGGTTCGATTTGAACCATGGGTTGAATAAACTGACCAAACGTGGTCGACTGGGACCTTGAAACGACCGATCTAGGTGGATCAGTTGGGCTTGGTTGACTGATCCGTGTTGGGTCGGTTGGCGATGTTCAATCGTTCCATGAGCTTGGCTTATTTTGGCTCAGTTTTGGATTTAAAGGCTTCATCTTTATGGTCTTTATGTCTTGAGTCTTCCAATTTCACCAAAGTCTTCACAAACATTTCATCAAACACTTTGTAATCACCTTCAAAAGTCTCTAGTCTTTGAGTTTAAGGCTTAAAGTTTGAAACTTTTTGTTACCAACTAGCACTGGACTAATGATAATTAGCTAACAAAACAACAAAATTACATTAATACAATCAAAAAATAGCACACACATAGGTGGTTCGGTTGGGAAACCATGCAACAAAACAACAACTTGTTCACGTTAGCCAATGATTCTCTTAAATTCGAGATAAAACATAGTATTAGTTATATCATTATCTACATAAACTCTCAAGAAAAATTAATAGTTAAACACTTTTAATTTTTATGAACCCTAAATCGAGAATCTTTGATGTTTCAAATTTTGTGAAGAGATGAAACAATTCTTGTTATAAGTTTGAATAGTAGATGATTACAAATGACTTTCGTGTGTTACCTTTGATCAAAATTGGACTCTTTTGGTTTATTTGTCTTTGGTCGATCCACACAAGAGAATAAAGAGGGAGGATAAATTTTTTGGTAAAAATGTGTTGTGTGTGTTATGGATCGGTTGGGGTTTATTTAAAAGGGAGGGGATTCAATTTTTTGGCAATATTAGTTCCTAGAGGTTTTAAACTCATTTAAACTAGCATAACCTGTATTTATAACCACAGACCCCTAACACCTTCAAATATAAACTAGTTCACATGTTAGGTCCTAAAGTTACATAACTAATTAAAGTTACACTATTTACTCTTAACCTTTTAAACATTATTTTGGCAAACGTGCTGTCAGAGTTAAGCTCGTTAACTCCACCACAAAACAATCCCAATTAATTAACTTAAACACTTTTCCATATTATTTTCACAATTTATGCTTTGGGAAATAAATTATTTTTCACTAAAAATAATTTCTCCCCTCAAATTACAAATAACCCCGTTTTCTTATTTTAAGAGTGTAGAATTTGTTAGGAGGTTAAAACAATGCTTGATCATTTTTTTCAATTTGGATTCTGATGAATATATTTTTTGAAAACATTTTTGAAAATTTTTCATAATAATAGCTTGTTCTCCCTCTCGAACAAAGACCGTAGTCTATTGAAAGATTTTTTAGATTTGTTCGAGAGTTCGAATTTTTTGAAAATATTTTTCCATTTAAATGACAAAACTGATTCTGATTTTATTTCCAGCATTTTTGAAAAATTTGTTTAACTCGAGCATGTTTGATAAACGCATTTTGAGGAAAATTGCTTGAGATAAATAAAATTAATCTTTTAAGGACAAAATGCACTTTTTGTGGTACATTTTTCTTTTTAGAAAGCGCGAGTTGTGTAGCAAAATATACACAAGTCATATTCTTGAGTTACAAAACTTGGAATGTTTTGAATCTTTAAACTCAAGACCGAAAAGACTTCTCTTTTCGTTGTTAAGTATAACTGCACTGAAGCGTACAATTTTCTTTTCTTAAGGGACCGAGTTGTTTTCTGATATTTAATAACAAGCCATAAGAAAATTTAAGATGACACATTTTAAAATGTTTTAAACTTTAATCGAACTTTATCTACAATCCCGTGTCATTATTGAATGACATTTCAAAGGTCGTAGATATTATCGATTCTAAAAGACATGTCAAAAAGGTTTTTTTATGGTTTTTGAAAATTTTTCTAATTTTATATTTTGTTTTTAAATATTTATATTTTTGTGTAAACCGAGTTACTCTTCGTCTTGCTCTGCAAGACGTTTCAACTCTTCCGGTGTGATGCTTTGCATACCGAGGCATTTGATCAGGAATTCAAAGCGTTCTCTTACGAGTGATTTAGTGAAGATATCCGCCAGCTGATAATCGGTCTTAACAAAGTAGAGCTCAACAACCTCATTTTCAACTTGCTCTTTGATAAAGTAGTAGCGAACAACAATGTGTTTCGTCCTGGAGTGTTGCATAATGTTGCAAGATAAGGCAATGGCGCTTTGGGAGTCAGAGTATAAAGGAATCTTGTTAAAATCAAATTTATAGTCAGTTAACTGAGACCGCATCCATAGGATCTGTGCATAGCAACCGGACATGGAGATATATTCAACTTCAGTTGTCGATATTGCAGTACTCTTTTGCTTCTTAGACGACCGGCTTACTAGCTTTTCACCTAAAAATTGTGCACTACCCGATGTACTTTTCCTTGAGTCTTGACAACCTGCATGGTCAGCATCTACAAAAGCTGTTAGATTAAAACCGGTGTCCCTCGGATACCACAGACCCATATTAATGGTTCCTTTTAGGTACTGAAAGACTCGTTTAATCGCATTTAAGTGCTTTTTGGTAGGCTTTGCCTGGTACCGGGCACACATGCAGACGGCAAACACTAGGTCAAGGCGACTGGCTGTGAGGTACATAAGGGATCCGACCATTCCTCAATAACAAGTAGGGTCAATTGGAGTCTCGTTTGGATCCTTATCCAGTTTTGACTATCCCATCATGGGGATGTCAACATCATCACATTGGTCTAAACCATACTTTTTGAGCATTTCAATAGCATATTTAGATTGATAAACAAAGATGTCTCTGGGACTTTGATGTAGTGAGTTAAACAGGATAACTAATTGAGTCTGTTGATTCTACGAATACCCAGAAATAATTCTTCTAATTATCGTTGATTCGAGAGGAATACCGATAGTTAGGCAAATTCTTGCAATATAGATTTGTACCAATATGAGATCATTTCCATCCTGGTGAGTAAACAACGTTGGATCGACCACACCTTTGACAAATTTTTGGCTGAGAAAGAACTTGGAGATCAGGTTGTACCATGCGCGAAGAGCTTGTTTTAAACCATAAAGTGCTTTCTTCAATATAAATACATGATTCAGATGATATTGATTGACAAACCCTTCTAGTTGACTTACGCACACCTCTTCCTCTAAAATCCTGTTTAGAAATGCCGTCTTCATATCCATCTGAAATACTACCATATTCTTATGTGCAGCGTATGCTAAGAATATTTTGATGGCTTCAATGCGAGCGACAGGTGCAAACAATTCTTCAAAGTCGATCCCTTCTTCCTGACGATAACCTTTTGCAACGAGCTGAGCCTTATTTTTCAGCACACCACCATATTCATCAAGTTTCACTTTAAAGATCCACTTTAAGCTAATGATCATAGCTTTGTCTGGTCTTGGTACTAACTCCTATACTTCAAGCCGCTTAAATTCATGGATCTCCTCTTGCATGGCTTCAATCCAGCAGGATTCTTCCATTTCTTCTTTATAATTCTTTGGCTCTTCTTTAGCTAAGAACGAATGGAAATAACACCATAAAGCATCGGTAGAAAGTTGACGACTTGTAGCAACAGGTTTTGATGGATCGTTGATGGATCATCGATGATTGGAGGTTGTTGGAAAGTGTGCATGTTTGAAGTGTCAAAAATCCTTGAAGATGACTCAGGCAAGCTGGTATCTAGAGGAGCAAATAGATTGGTAAAAGTGTCACTGTCAAACTCTGCAACTTCTTCATTTGTTTCAACATTTGTAGAATTGATTAGGAGAGATGAAGTTTCATTGTTTGGTGAAGTACTTGGAGAGGGAGCATCATTATCTATAGAAGTAGAAGAAGAAGACGCTCTGGCTGTATCTGGTGGAGGTAGAGTTGCAGTAGAAATGAGGGTAGATACATCACTTGGAAATTTGAAGTATTCATCGAACATTGGTTAAAACAACAAATCCCAGTCATTCTTTATAGAAGGTTTAGCTGATGTTGAAGTAGCCTGGTTAAGCACGAGTCCTGAACTAATGTGTCCAGAAGTCAAACCATGAAGATTAGGTCCTAAACCGTGTTGTTCAAAAGCCATCTGAGTAAGTTCATCAAATTGTACGTTCATTGTTTCCATTATTTGTCTATTCCTTTTGTTGTAGATCCGGTACGCCATCTTGGATGGTGAATAACTAATGAAGATTCCAATATCTGCTTTAGGCTGAAGTTTCCCAAGATCCTCAAAATCGTTTGTTGGATAACATAAGGCACCAAAAACGTGAAGATACTTGAGTTTGGTTGCGATCTCTAACAGCTAGTTCATAGTTCTCTACTATGGAGTGTTATTATAACAGGTATGGATTAGGGAGCAGTTTTGAGTATAACATGCACTAGCTATAGCTTCAGCCCATAGAAACAACTAAGATTTAGAGAGAAAATAAGCATGGTCCTTGCAGCCTTTACCAACGTACGGTTACGCCTTTCAACTACACCGTTTTGTTGTGGAGTACGTGCAGTGGATGTATTATGGGTAATTCTAATATCTTTAGTATAATTTAATAGAGTCTGATTGAGAAACTCGGTGCCATTGTTAGTACGAAGATATCTTACTGTAGCATTCAGACTGACTTGAGCTTGCTTTAAAATTTTGATAATAATCTCTGGAGCTTCAAGAGGTAGGAATCCCGTACATTATAAAAAAATTTATAATGGACCGGCAACTACCTTAAATTTCTTTACAGGAAGATGCGAATAAGAGCAGATCCTATAATTGTAATAGTAAGATTAAGGATCCTCAAGCCTCATCTGTAAATTTAAGGCATATTTCAGACGAAGTTAACTGACTCTAAGAAGGGCAATTGCACCTTAGCACCTAGAATAGATACGGAGACTACTCTACAGGAGGAAATCTCTTACTCGACTATTAAGAACTGGTATCCCGCAAACTCACCCGTATTCTTTGAAACTGGGTTTCCGGGGCCACCTATAAAAAAAAACACACAATTCTATAACAAGAATCACAAGGCCAGTCAACAAGGAAGAACCTGGCAGAGTTTCCTGAGATAACAGGGCATCAGTGACAACGCCCAGTGACGAGAGTGGCGACATACGAGGATCTAACCTCGACCAACACACCCTAAATATGAATATCCTATCACAGCTGCATGGGTGAGGTTCCATACCTCCCTCTTCCTTTTTTCCATACACCTCTTTTCCTATGATTTTAGAAACTAAAATTTTGATATAGAAGGATCTCCTTATTTCTAAATAGATTATAGCATCATTTTCTTTCAAAGATATGAAATCACCTTGGGAAACTTGAAAAGAAGTAATGCTGACAATTGGCACTTTTACACAAAGCCTTTGATGACTTATCGACTGCCTTGCTTGAGGAAGAGTTTTACTAAAATGGAGACAAATTAGAATAACGTCCGATCTTGTTTTTGGATTGAGTGGAAAAGGGATATATGAAGTCCTTCCCGAGAACAGACAGTAGGGAACAGCAACATGGGGAATGTCCGCGTCTCATCGCAAGGCTCATTTTGAGTTGTGGGTCATAGGGCGGGCAACTTTTTCTGATCAAGGGCAGGGGCACAAGGGTCCTAGTACTATCCAGGTGCGAAGAAGCCCAGAGGTGACTGCAATGAGCAGAAATCTCACTCACCCACCAAAACGACGAGCAAGCACTCGAACGTGAGCTTCATCTTTTGTTCTTAAAAACTTTACCCAAGTAAAACAAGAATAATCATTAATGATGATAAGAATGTCTTTTCTTGTTTATACTTTCTACCCGCATCGGTCCACATAAATCCATATGTAGCATTTGAAGTTTCTCATTTATACTAGGTTCAGGCTTATGTAGATGGGATTCCTTCTTGCTTTTTCCATTTGACATGCCAAACACAGATGATCTTTAGTGTACTTCAACTCGGGTAGCCCTTTGCCAAGACCTTGTTTAGCATGCTGATTGATGGTACCAAAGTTTAAGTGAGAGAGACGACGGTGCCATAACTAAGATTTTATCTTTGAAGCTTTAGAGAGTAGAAAAATTAGAGAAGACTTCATCATTTCCGCCATTGAGATTGTATAAAGATTAGAACCACGAGAACCCGATAGTAGATCAACACCATTTAAGCTCCATACTGATCCGTATTTTATTTTAAAATATATTTTATTCAAGTTTTAAATTTATAAAACTCAATTCACCTGACAAACGCACTAACAGGCAGAGAACCTAATCGTGAGTAGTGTAGAGATGGTAAATCTGAGGTCGTCCCAAGAGCTAAGTGTTATTAGCAAGGTTGTCAAAATTGCGATCCTGATTGTAGGATCGTACGATCCTACGATCCCACATATAAAAAACAATCAGGATCGTTGTAGGATCTTAATTAAAGAAGGATCGGTGTAGGATCATAGGATCGAACACAAGATCGTAGGATCATAAATGATCCGATCCTACTACAGGCCCATGTTTTTATCTCAAATCGAGCAGGATTGGTGTAGGATCGTAGGATCACACACTGGATCATAGGATCTTTAACAATCGGATTCTACTAGAAGCCTATGTTTCTTATTGTTTTTTTTGCCTACTTTAAGTCCAGTCACATCAATCTAACGATTAAACTCGGGTGAGTGTTTAAATAGGAGGGATTGGATTATTGCTATTTATAAGGTACATTTTCATAAAAAATTGCATTAAGCTATGTTTGATATTATATACTCTCTAAAAATGTGTAACTCCTAATAGAAAAAGATTTTAGTAGCATTTTCGATCCTAGTCTGATCCTCATACGATCCTGCGATTCCAATCTTGCAATGAGAAAAATGATCCTATGTAGGATCCCGATCCTGAAAACCTTGGTTATTAGTTTTAATTTGAAAGTGTCACGTTATGAGAATGGTTTGAAGTTGATTTATGAAAATAACAAGAAAGTAAATTACGAAAAGTAAAAGTAATAGAAGTAATCAGGGAGAAAAGCATGCTAGCCTAGCCATTTCATTACTACCGTTATAACTATGTTTTCCTGTGCAATGTTACATCATGGTTTCATTGGTGGTTTCTAAAGTCGACAGACCTAAATAGATATCTTTAGTCTGTTCTATAATTCTTGCGATCTCGAAGCCCCTGAAAGTCACAAAGGTAGGGTAACCAAGTCATAGTGATTAATCCCAACTATCCCCAGAACTAGTCTAATAACATATGCAGATTATTAACCCTCTCTGAAAGAGTTCTTGTGCTTTTTAAGTATACTAGGTGATAGAGGCGGTAACAGGGTTAGTTCCTACACTAGGTTTAGGATGATCACCCAACCCTAGTACCCTATTAATCCCACATTCAAGTGGTAATCTAATAACAGGATTAACAAGATCTAAACCACCCGCAATACTACCAAAACCTAGGGGTGCATGATAGTCAAAGGATAT
>BQNB010135216.1:2165-14271 GCA_026074375.1 Tanacetum coccineum | reverse complement strand
CATATATACCACTTGTGGTGGTTAATAAGAAAACCTTAGAGTTTTCAAGAGTTTTAGCTGAGTATTAAAACTTAGCTAGGTATTCTTTATACATGTTTGGAGATCTGGTGAATGGTTTTCTAAGACAACATTTGGAAATGAAATTAGAAACACATTTGAAGTGATCATTGTCATTGTGTTTTGGGTATAGAAGAGCAACCTCATTGTTTGTATTGAGGATGATATCTTCAAGGTTGAAGCCTACTTGTTTAGCAGTAACAAATGGTTGTTCTTGTTGTGAAGGATTTTGTTCTTGGTTTGCCATTTGATGTGATTAGGGTTTTGATGTTTTGATTTGTTTTGGATTATGAGTGTGTGTTTTTGGTGAGTTTGATCTGTGTTTGTGAGAAAATGAGTTATGATAGGTGATGGTGGATTATATGATTTGATAATTTTTCACTTTTATCTTTGACAATTTGATAACTGCCATTTGGAAGTTATGAGTTGGTGAAGAGAAATCTAGGGTTTATGTAGTTATAGGGAATGTTTAGGGTTTGTTTTCAACATGTGAGCTAAACTTTGTATTAAATGAAAGTCAGCAAAGCGTGCATCTGAAACCTAGAACAGTGAACAGCCGTTTATTCACTGAAAAAGTAGGTGAGAGAAAGATGATGAGGTCATTCTAACTTTTGGGTGTCCTATATTCATATATTTTAATTAAACAACTTTTTTAAAAAGGAAATTATTTTAATAGAAAATATTACTTTTGAGGATCACATTTGTTTTAAAACTGACCTTGAGATTGATGTTTGAAAAAGCTAAACTAGGTTCAGGTTTGGTGTTAAGTTATGCTGAACAAATTATTGTAATCTTCATCATCATCAATCTTCCAGCGAAGGCGACAAAACCCCAAATGCACATGCAAATCCATGAATGAGACATATGTGATTGCTCAGTTACTTCACTCGAGAGAAAGCTGAAGACTTAGATAAAATCATTTTACAAACAGAATTGAAGAAAATGAATCAGTTTTGTTCAGATCTTGACTTGACCATATTTGTGCTCCAGCGAAGGCGATAAAATCACACATGCTCATGCAAATCCATGAATGAGACATATGTGATTGCTCAGTTACTTCACTTAAACAAGCTAAAGGTTGTATGCAAAAACTGAACTGACGCTTAATATATGAAAATTTGTTCAGTTTTGAATGAAAGCGCTAAAACTTCAGTTTTCTTCAGTTAGTACTGAAGCTTTAGGTTTTGAATCAATGTTCAGCATACCTAGTTCAACAATCAATCTTTTTGAAAGTTGGCTCATCTAGAGGCTTGGTGAAGATATCAGCAAGTTGATATTGAGTGGGAATGATAGGAATTTAATGTCCCGTTTGAGAGTATGATTCTTGATCTGACATCAATGAGCCTTTTTGAGTGCAGAACTGGATTGTTATGGGTAACTTTTCATATATGATATAGTCAGTGAGTTGACTATCCATAGTTGATGGCATAATATCCAGCAGCAGCTATATCTTCAGCTTCAATTGAGAACATAGCTATCAATTGCTGCTTATTTGCACTTCAGCAACCAGGCTTGCCTTCAAGCAACTAACAAGCATCTGAATTGCTTTTACTGTCCATGTTGCATCCAGCATAGTCAAAGTCTCATTATCCTTTTAGGTCGAGACCTGAACGTTTTGGATACTGAAGACCAAGACCGGGAGTACCATGAAAATTCTCAACAAAATTAAGGTGGGATTCCTTATGTTTGCTTGATGTCTTGCATAGAGCAGTTGAGAATTAAATGTTAGGTCTGCTTGCAGTTTGGTTCATTAGTGGTCCAATCATACCTCTATACTGAGACTCATTTACAGCTTTGTCATTGAGATCAGGTGCTAACATGTTAGGGGGCATAATTAGAGTATTCACTAATGAATCAATTTTGTCATACATTCTCAGAAGATCATTGAACTTGAGTCTTATTACAGCTTTGCCATGAGATTAGCTCCTAAGTTGTAGGGGGTACAATTGGAGTTTTCATGAACTATGAAAAATTTATGTCATACTTCTTCAGCAAAATCCTGACATATTTTTCTTGGTTGATTAAAATAATCTTTCAGATTGTTTTATCTGAATATAGAAGGAAATAGGTGAGGACACAACATCATACTTATTTCATATTTTGTGTCATCTGTTTTAGCAAACTGTTTGCCTCAATTTTGTGCTGGTTGGGACCCCAAGGATAATGTCATCAACTAGATTTGAACTAGAATAAATCAGTTTGAGTTTTATAGACTAAACAAGTGTATTGTCTATCTTTCCTCTTACACAAAATTCCGTGTTCTAGTTGAGAAGGTTTCTGTGAGGAGTTTTCAATACCTTTGCTCTTGTGAGCTTGTTTGTAGTCCGTTAGGGCTTTGTCCAATTACATACATGGGTTTGGGAAAACTCATTGCTTCTATAAAACCCTGGAGGTATGTTTGACATAAAATTCTTTTTAGTTTACCATTGAGGAATACACTTTTGACATATATGTGATATAAACTATTGAAGTTCATGTATGTGGCAAAGGCTAGGAAGATTCTGATTGCTTAAAGTCTTGTACTGGAGACAAAGGTACTCATCATAGTATATGCTTTTTGTGATTGTAGGCCTAGAGCTACATGTCTTTGCCTTATTTTTGATGACCATTCAAGTTTCTCAAATTTTGTTTCTGTAAAACCATTTTTAGCCAATTACCTGGTTGTGCCATAAGGTGATGCAGGTTACTAATGTTCCAGCCTTTGTTTTTGGCATATTGGTTTTGTTCATCTTGCATTTAGCATCAAACCATCCAGGGAATGTTTAGTGCTTCAAATGACCTTTTTAGGTTCTTTTTCAATAGAAAATTATACAAAAAGTGACTATTTCTTGAGCTGAAGCAGCACTAAGTTCTTTGGCCATTGCTCTTGTGAGCATTCTAACTCATGGATTACCAATGATATTGACCATTTCAATGTGTTTGTCCTGAGACCATCTGTCTTGAGAAGCTGGGGTAACCACTGATGGAATAGATAATGGTGGATTTGGGATTGGAATTGTATTTTGTACTAAAGTATCTTATACTCTTGGAGAGGATGAGAGTTCAGAGATCTGAATGGTCTTCTAGGTTAGGAGAATATCAATGATTGTTCTTCATGGTGTTTGGTGATTAGAATGTTCAGAATGATCATCATTTAAGATTTCATCATTTTGAACAGATTGATCATTTTGATTAGTTTGGCCATTTTGGTCAGATGAAACTTTAGTTTCAAGAACAACTGGTTCAAGACATTCATAGGGTTCTATGAAGGACACATCATTGCTATTTGTTTGATATCTTTGAGAAGGGTCATAAGGATGAAGATATTCATCAGGTGGATATCTTTCTTTTTCAGCAATGTTGATGTTGTCAGCTAAAGGTTTTAAGAATTTGATAGCATCAGCGCTTTCATTAAATATGATGTGATAGGTTTCTTCAGTTTGCTTATCTTATCATGTGTTGATGACTTCTGATCGCATTGGAGACTAATGAGTGTCCAAGAAGATAACCATCATTAGATTTTTCATCAAACTTTCCTAGGTGATCTTTATGATTATGGATGTAAATAGGACATCCAAAGACATGAAGAAAGTTGATGTTTGGGATTTTCTTACAAAAAATTTCATAAGAAGTTTTAAGATGTCTTTTCACAATGGTGGGTTTGTTTTGAGTGTAGCAAGCAGTGGCTACACCTTTAGTCCAGTATTGTTCTGAATAGATAGATCCTGAAAGCATTGTTCTTGCAGCTTCTATGAGGGTTCTATTTTTCCTTTCAGCAACACCATTTTGTTCAGGTGTGTAGAGAGAGGAAAAGTTTTAAGAAATCCCTTTTTCATCATAGAAGTTGATGAGGATGCTATTTTTGAATTCAGTACCATTGTCAGTTCTGAGTTGTTTGACTTTGATGTCATTTTGATTTTCAACTCTTTTGATAAAGGACATGATAGTTTCAGGTGCTTGACTTTTTTTCTTCAGGAAGTATACCCAGGTGTACCTTGAGTTACTCTTCACAATGATAATGGTGTAATTTCATGGTTAATAGGACCTAGGATGTTACAGGTTCCAATAAATCAATGTGAAGAAGATGAAGACATTTCTTGATAGAAGATGTCTGTTTTGTTTTGAAGCTAGCCCTATGATACTTTCTCTTTTCACATGATGAACATGGTTTGTCCTTTGAGTAGACAAGTGAGAGAAAACCAATAAAAAGATTTTGTTTTGCTAGTTTGTTGATTGTTTTGAAGTTTAGATGAGTAAGTCGTTTATGCCAAAGCCAGTTGAGATTTTTAGAATCTTTGGCAAAGAAGCAAGATTCTTGAGCAGAAGATGTCATGTCAGGAACATATACATCTCTTACTCTTAGAGCAATCATTACAAATTTTTTGTTAGAGTTGAAGATTGTTCATCTTTTCTCATTCAAAACTCAACATTTTTAATTAGAATCTACAGAGTTGACTGATGCTAATTAAATTGTATTTAAGACCATTTACAAATGCTACTTTTGTGAAAACTATACCATTACATTTGATTGAACCATATCCTTTAGTGACGCATGTTGAGTCATCTCCAAACACCACTTTAGGTCCTAGTTGTTTCTCATATTTGTGAAGGTAACTCTTAACACCAGTCATATGCCTTCAGCATCCACTATCCAGGTACCAGATGGGCTTCCTGATGTCACATTGCACAAATACGTTTAGAATGGTTAGTTTTGCTTAGAAACCCACCTTCTAGTGGGAGTCTTGGATCTGTTAACATTAGATGATTCAACCCTAGTTGATTTTAGAGCCTCAGACTTTTTGGCTTAAAGTGCTTCACCTCTTTTGAACCATTCAATATCATAGTGATCAGTTGTGGTATGAGTTAAGCTACCACAAGCTTCACATCCTTTGAAGGTATGTTGAGGATTTCTTGGATTGATCTCTCTTTCTAAAGAGATAATCCTGTTATGACCATTTGAGTCATGGTCATAACTTCCACATAATTTACGTACGGGATTTCTTGAAGGTATGTTGAGGATTTCTTGGATTGATCTCTCTTTCTAAAGAGATAATCCTGTTATGGCCATTGAGTCCATGGTTTTACTCTTCCACTAATTTACATACGGGATAGTATAAACATTCATTAGATAAATGATCTATACATTCACAGTGTATGCAAGGTGGAAAGAAGTGTTCAGATGGTCTTGGGATATCAGATCTTGATGAAGATCTACCCAGGATTTTGAGATGCTGAGACATGTTCATAATGGAAATGTATTCAGCATGATCACATGTTTTGTGATCAGTTCTTTCATACTTTTTTACAAAACAGAACCTTGTAACAATTCTCTGAGAGATGATTGTTTTGGCCACACAGATCACAACTCTTTTTTAATTGTGTTTTGTATTTGTTTTGAAGTGCATTTTGTAAAACTTGTTGATTATTTATGGAGTAAGATGACTGATTCTTGCTAATTTGTAATCTTAGGTCGTTAAGTTCTCTTATTACATTAGCCAAAGGAGGATTATCTTTAATTTTCACACTCTTTAGTTTACCAGCAGGAGTAGAGTTAACTTTTGAAGCTAAAGAGTTGTTGTTACCCTTAGCAGGAGCTGAGGATGGTTCATTTATTTTGACACTTTTTAAAGTTTTAGCTTTGAATGTGGATTTTGAGCACAAACTGATTTGATAGTCTTTGATCCAGAAATAGGTTCAGCACCATCTAACTTCTTAAGTGGAGGAAGAGGGGTGCTACCGACTTAAGATTCATCCGCTGAATCATACTCAGTCACTGAAGAGTCAGTGACAGTAACTGTAGGATTAGTTGTGTTTCTTTGTGACTCAGCTAGGAGTATCCTACCAGTATCATGATTTGGCAAAATAAAACCCTCAGCTTCAGAAGCCCAGGGGTCTTTTCAATCAACCAGGTCTGGGACATTTGGTGTCATCAGTGAGGATTTTACAAAGACTAGGTCTTTTTGCCCAGAACTAGAGGGATCTTCAATGAGTTGATCAAATCCTAGAATTATCTTCTTTTGAGAGGGGATTTGTTCACTGATACATTAATTTACTTTGTTAGAACTATTAAGCCATGTTTCAGCGATTGTTGTTAGCTCTTTCAGTTATGTTCTAATGTGTTTATTCTATTTGAGAATCTCAGGTGTTTACATGATGCTGGTAAGAAAATCAAATGAGTTTAGCTTGTTTTAATACTTAAAGCTGTATTTGCATGCATTTTGGTTTATGAACATGATCTTTATGATTTGATAAAAGATTATGTTCTTTGTTCTTCAACATAATTTTTAGATCGATACCCAAATAATCTAGTTTGGGTTTTCTCATCATCACATTATCTTCCAATTGAAAGAAGAGTGCTGTACCTTTTATCAAGGAATATTTTCACACTTTCACCATTTCTGGAGCCTTCTTTGCAGACATCAGTTTTTTTTTCAGCTAATGCCATAAGTAACTATAAACTTCCCACCATCTCATTTGTATCTGATGTCAATTATTCTTAAATCATATTATTGGCTGTAGTGATTCGAGACCTTTGTTTTAATAGTTGCGGCTTTGGACAAGCATGATTTGAAGCACTTAAACTTAGGAGAGCTAGTTTAGCCTTGACTTTGTTGTATTTAGTTTCACTGTCCTTGGTAGGCCTTAGTTTTGGTTTGTGCTGAGAGGAATTAAGAGGTTTTGGTTGAAAGGGTAATTGATATGAGGGAACTGAGGCTTTTTGACCAGATCACTTCTCTTGGACTAAATAGCCTTTCTTGCACATTTGTGGAACTCAGTTTGGTCTGGTGCTTTCGCATGCTACTTAATCACTTTGAGTTCCCTTCTTGTAAGAAGATTTTTTGGACTTAGCTAAAAGAGCCCTACTCTTGCTTGATATTATTCTTCTTGGTCATTAGGTTACTCTATAACTGCTTTATTGTATCATATTCATCTTTTGGAATATCTTAAATACGTCCTGGACAATAAGGTTGAGATTGATGGTTGTTGACATTGGAGTTGCTGAGACAAGAGATTTTTTTTTTTCAGTCTTACAATATATTGCTGTCTATATTGGTTGTTCTTCATATTTTGAGTTTTACACTAATTTTATTAGAAGCATTGTTATGTAAGCTTTCTCTTTTGATTGTTATTTCAGCAGAATTAGGCAGTTTATTGAACATCTTCTTTGGTTTCATTTTTTTTATTAAACCCGTATTTTTTTCAAAGCTTTGAAAGTTTTTGATGCCATCATTTACTAACTCCATTCATAAAAGCTTTGTTTCTGGTCTGAACTGTTGTTTAGTTTTTCTCCTTTTATTGAATTGAAGCTGTTTATAACTAACTTTAGGTGACCCTACTTTCTTTCACATCAGAGGGCCCCTCATGATATAGTATCAGGTCATCCCAAGTGGATTTTGCGTTAAGCAATTTATGACAGAGTTCATTTGATCATATGAAAGCACAAACATAAAGAGACTTTTGAGTCGCTGATCTAAGTTAGTAGCTTTTCTCTCCTCAGGTGTCCATTATGTCTTTGGCTTCGTTTGACCAGCTGCCATAGGGATATAAGGACCGTTTGAAATGATGTTTTCAAATTGAGATTCAATACCAATGATGTGGCACATAAACCTCTTTTTCCAATTGGTGAAAATTTCCACCTCTAGTACAGGAGCGGCATTTAACTGGCCACCCTTGTATTCAAGAGTCTGTGGTACTTCTACTGCTGCCATTTAAGATGGATCTTGATTTTTAAAAATCTTTGAGCCTTTATATATCCTTTTAAAGGGATTTTATAAACCAGAAGGCTCTGATACCACTTGTTGGTCCCTTGGAATCTGATATAAGGTTTATCAAGTTAAACTAATCTGATTACATGGCAACAAAGTGAGTTTTAAACAAATATATATGAAGAATATAAAGAACAAGTTTAAAACACACAGAAGTACTTTTCAACATATAGGTTCTTATTACACCTTGCTTGTGGAATAGCAAGGTGGTTGAATGACAATTGGGGTGTTATCTCCTTTGAACTTAAACTCTAACCAAAGTTAAGAGAGTAAGAAAACAAAATACTTATGGCTAAACTAAAGCTTCAGCTTCAGTAGTACCGTTCACTTTGTTTGAGAGATAAATAAACTCTTCAATGTGTATCACATTAATTGGAAGAGATAACATTTACTCTGGGAATCCCTTTCCTTTTATAAGCAAAGGAATTAGGGTTTACAAGTTTAACCTAGACTACGTGGCAAGCATTAAATGGGTGGTTGAACTACCATTTAATGCACGTTTGTTTTTTTAGTACTAGGTGCAGTCCTTTGAGGAAAGTTGTTGTACTTTTATACCAACTGTAGAAGTAACATTTCCCAAGGAGATTGCTTTATTCCTTTTGACATAAAGCAATCTTTCTCCCTCCTTGTAAACCTTCTAGAAGTGAAACAATATGTTTCAACTTATGTTAAGGAGATAGACAACATTCAGCTTGGAATTGTCAACCAAGCTGAACTGAAGCTCTTACCAAGAGTCCTTTTTCAGTTTCTGTACCGCTGCATACACTGAAGTGAAGATACTTCTCAATCTTCTAAGGACCTGAAGAGCTGACGCTGAAGGAGCTTCAGCGACTCAAACTGAAAGACTTCAGCTTGAGAAACACTTAGGGGGTTTTATGTTTAAATCTACTGAAAGACTGAAGGGCTCAGGAACTGAACCCAACAACATCACTTTACTAATAGGGCTAAAAACAATGGTTGTCCAAATGGTTAACACGACTTCAAACGACCATAACTCACTCATTTCTTAATGAATCCTGACGAAACGAACGCTCACACTTAGGTCTACGTCTTACCTTTCCAACCACTATGATTAAATTCCTAGATTCAAAGTTTAAGTTCTCAAAAATACTGTTACAAGTCTCGGGTGTAATCAAATATATCTAATTGACACGCGTTTTTGTAAATTCAATTTAAAATACCAAACGAACTTCGTAAACCATGAAATTTACGTAGAAATCTTCATAAGACCTTCAAGTATCTTGTTGTTAAAAGATATTTATCAAAAGTGTTTAGTAAGATAATTAAAACTAGCTCACAAGGAGACCCATTTTCTGGACAGATTTCGTGTCCTTTGAAACAAAGTTTAAATCGACCTTTAACATAAAAAATCTACAAAGGTGATAACAATGCATGATATGTTAAATAAGAGTAAAATAGGTTTCATGAGACACTTACACGAAATTATGATGTGTTTGGAGGTCGAGAAGTGCACTAATATCAATCTGAAGCTTAGAAAACTCTAGTTTTTCAACACCAAACCCTTCTATTCCTTAACTCTTAATGCAACCCTTAATAAACCTTGCTTGGAACTTGAGGGAGCTGAGATTATTTGTTTGTTTGAATGTGTTTGTGTGGGTAGCTAGTGGGTTCAATTTATAGCAAAAGATGAGGAAGAGTCAAAGGGTGTTTTCTATTTGTTTTGGTGTAGTTTCACTAGGATGGAAAAAGCAACATGGGGAATGAGGGAAACACATTGAGCCATGAGTTTAGATGGCGACAAGGGAGGGGGAATAGTGACCTTATTTTGTGGCTTTATGCTTAACATAGATGAGGATGGTGGGAGAAATAAAATGAAAAGTAGATGTTGGACTATCCCTAAAGAGAGGGCTGATTTTGGGTGAGTAAAAGGGAGGGGAAGTGTTTATTTTGAAAGTGCATAAGTGTTTAAGGTATAAGTAAAGGTGGTGAGGGGTACTGGGTAAGTTGTGCATGCATGCAAAATGACGCAAAGATGAAAGTCCTACGTGAAATTGGTAAAACCGAATACATATTGTTATCGAATCATGCTCATGAGAATGTTAATATGCTTGCTTAACGTAGACTAAAACTTAATCTAGTGACGAAAAACGTCCAAAGACGGTTCTCGTTATGCGCGGGATAATCTCACGATTATACTTAAAGTCTATTATTTACTTGTTTAGAATAAATCGTTCAAGTTTATGGAATAAATGTTAACCCAAAATTGTTAGTTGTCACATTTCGTCCATTTTTCTACGTTTTTGTACGTTTTCATCCGTTTTTTACGCTTTTGTACATTTTTGGACGCGATTGTCCGTTTTTATACAATAACACATAAAAATGTACAAAACATACGAAGGCGAAGAATAACATACAAAAACGGATGAAACGTATAAAAACGGACGAAAACATGCGAAAAGGGACGAAAGCGTACAAAAAACATACAAAAACGTACAATAACGTATAAAAAGGAGAAAACGGACGAAAATAGACAAAAACGGACGAAAACGAACGAAACGGACGAGAACGTATGAAAACGGATGAAAACGTACGAAAGCGGACGAATTAAATATTTATGTGTAAGTACTTATTAATTAATTAAAAAATATTAGTGACGTGAAGATCTAACCGGTCATCTCGGTAACATTGTCATAAAACAAACAAATACGTTGTTAAAGTCATGTAATAAAAAAGTAATTATTTCATCGGTTCGGTTATCGGGTTATTCGTTTTATTCGGTTCAATTAATTCGGTTACCTTTTTGGTAAAACCGAAACAGATTCGAATCGATATCATATTTTACTTGATTGAACCGAAAAACTGAAAACCGAATTTGAACTCTGTACAAAAGTACCTTCGTCTTCTTCCCCACTTTGATCAAACTCATATTTCACAACACCCAAATCAAACCATATTTAAAAAGAATTACATCAATAAACACAATCTTTTGTCATAAAACTTAATCAAAATTATTTGTAACAATTAATTATTTGTGAACTTTCACTTTGCAAAGCAATACTTAGAGCTTACGGTATGGTAACGCCGGACCCGGCGTTATGTCTACGTGGCTCCGGCGTTAATGCCGTTACCATACCGGCTCCAGGCGTTGGCCAACGGCGTTGGTACCGGCGTTGCCACACTAACGCTGGCAACGTTGGAATTATTAAAAAAAATCAAACCCAACGGCTAGTTTCCTTATTATTAATTTTTTTTTAAATTGCTCCCAACAGCTAGTTTTGGATAAAAAAAATTAAGACAATTCAAGCCCCCCAACGAGCAGATTTTTAAAAATTAATTTTTTATACTTTTTTCAAAATTTAAAATACCCCCTATATATACCCTTTTTCCTATATCTTCTTTCACACATCTACTACTTTAAACACATTTTTTATACCTTTTCACTAGCAAAAAAAATGTCGGACTTTCCTAACGAAGGGTTTTGGAACCTCCTTGTTGGCAACATGAACCCCAGCTCTACGTCGAATGCTTAATTTCCCGGGTTATCTAGCCAAGCTCCGATGTCTCCCGAGCAACAAGCTTTTCTACAATAACAACAACAAGCTTTTGTTGACTTTCAACAAAATTTCCAAAGTCAACAACAAAACCCACAAAATTTCCCTATACCACAACAACATAACCAATCGTCAAACTCACTCACGGTGGTGCGTTTGAAAGAGATGAAATTTCTCGCTATTAGCACGAAAGATTTGCCGGAGGACGACGCCTATTTTATCGAAGAGCAAAAAAAGGCCATTCGAGCCAAATATAAGTTGTACCGGAAGTAGTCGTTAGGGCGTAGTTTTTTTTTTATTTTCGTATGTTTTTTTTCCGAATTATTTTTTTATTTCGAATGTTATTTTTTTTAAGTATTGTAATTTTTATTTTTAATTAATGAAAT
The DNA here is from genome assembly GCA_026074375.1 of Tanacetum coccineum. Taxonomy (NCBI): domain Eukaryota; kingdom Viridiplantae; phylum Streptophyta; class Magnoliopsida; order Asterales; family Asteraceae; genus Tanacetum; species Tanacetum coccineum. The sequence continues at coordinate 2,571 of BQNB010135216.1, read as the reverse complement.
GAAATTAGTTTGTTTTAAAAATTGGAAAGAAAATTTGGTGGGGAATAAAAAGTAGTGTTAATGGTGTTATGATTACATTAGTATTTGATGTGTTGGTGTTATGATGTTAAAGCTGATGTGACGTATATTCAAACAATAGGTTTTATTCATCATATAAACTCATATTATCATCTTTTTATCAATACGGTCTAGTCTTGATACATGTGAAGCAAATATAACATAACTTTGAGATAGTTTATACATAAATTAACCTCATGATCAGCTTTTTTGCTTTATTGATCTTCATCTAACACTATCAGTCTTTATAAATTTTATATATGTTATATTTTTTTTTTCGCATTGGGGATTTTTGTTTGATTTCATCAATTAACCTCATGATCTAATTGTTCCTCAATTCTTTGTCGAG
>BQNB010135215.1:3076-18192 GCA_026074375.1 Tanacetum coccineum | reverse complement strand
CAAGAAATGAAGTTTACGAGCTGAGGACTAAAGATGAAGCATAGTATGCTAGGTTTAAAGTTTTGTAAATTGGAGTGACCTCCCTTAGGGGGAGATTTTTAGAAACAAGAAAGGTATCGGTCACTTCCAATATGTATTAGTCTTAGCCCGTAGTTAATCATATGTAAAGTAAAGTAATCTAATATGGCCCAAGGCTTATGGAAAGCATATCTAGGTCCATGGCCGGCCACATCTCATGTATAAATACCCTCTCCATGCTTTGGAGAGGGTGTTGGTTTGTTTTGTATTCTCATTTCACTTATGAATTACATGTTTCTTACTTTCTCTCTCTAGAATACATCCTTCCTTCCACTCTCTCTCACTAAGTTCCTTCCCATCTCATATCAAAGATTACTTATATTTTTCATATCAATAGGTATTCAAATGTACAAAAATATTTAAAAGAATGATGACTTACAAAGAGGGTTTCAAAATGAGTTTATAGCTTAACCACAACCCAAACGTTGTTTTAATGTACCCAAATGCTAACGAAACCAACCCAGATGAACTTAAATCTTCATGTTATTGATCAAAATCAAAAAATAATACTATTTGTGTGTGTGAGGGTGTTCGAACGAAACAAGGAAGAGAGAAGGAAAGAAAAATGATTTTTGGTGTGTGTGAAATTTGAGGCAAGTATGTGTGTTTTAAAAGATATAAGAAAAATAGATTTGTACATGCACGAGACAAGGTCCCTATAAGGGTGCCTTGTTGTTCCTTGTGGGGTTCTAACGCCTAGAGTCATCTAGGGGGATCCTAGGTGCATTTAGTCTATTGTCGGGTTATCTAACGATCATAATTCGTGTTCTAAAACGTGACCCGAAGTTTTCTTATATTTTTAATGAATGTAAAAATATATTTACATAAACATAGAATATTCACACCATATGTTTTATAAATAAACTGCTTTATATTTAACATGGACTATTAATGGACGTGTCGAAACGTGTTTTTTGACATTTTAAGTCGTTTGCGGGACACACCTCCCGGAAATGATTCCAACATAGGTATAAGCATTTAAATGAAATAATTCGAAGAATAAAGAAAAATAAAATGCTTAACATAGAAATTGACCACCGTTAACACGGTCACTGATCCTGGCAGAAAACAGTAAAAGTCAAGAAGTCAACGGACTTAAATAGAACATTGATAGACTAGAAAATATGCAAGGGTTACACTTCTGCCTAAACAGTGTGCATTTGGATCAACTCCAACACCGGACAATGCAAATCCTTTATCTAACCTACTTTAAAAAGATTCGTAATTTATACAAAAACAATTACGTGTTTTGTCCCTTTTATCCTTGCAAGTTGAAACCTCTTATTTAGTTGTATTACAAAGCAATCTTATTTAAAATGTAATGCCAAACATCGTCTCTTAACTCCTGACCTGAATCTTATTTTTCTAACTAATACAGTTAGAGAGATTCAAGAATACGCTCATGATGTCTTTTCATGATGAAGATGAAAATACTGTAAGTAATTCATTTACATGTTATAATACTTAAAAAAATGTCTTTTATCATTTGAAGTATACCCTTATGTTGCATATGTAGGAACAAAGCAAAGGAGAATACTCTGATCTTTGACGATATGATATTCCAATACTCGACAATGTAAATCCTTTATCTAACCTGTTGGAATCTGATAAGAGGTATGTTTTCGATTTCATTTACTTATAAATGAGTTAATATGGATTGTTTCTATTCGGTTTATATCTTTTAATGTATGTGTCGGAAGAATATAACATAGGCATTACTCCATGGTACCAAAAGCATCAGCGCCACTATAGGATGTAGCATATGCATTACTCCATCCAACACCACTATTATTGGCACGTAGCCGTACTACCATGGAGGAGAGTGTTAGCACTAATAAGATTTTAACAAACCCCATTTAGACTAAGAATGCGAAATGATTTTCAATTAAATGTCGAACTTATAATTGACAGTCCAACATGAATCATGAGTTATTAAAATGATCAGTGGATTAAGCTTATCAATACTCATAGAAATACATTTATCACATCATATTATGGGTCTTATTATTAGGCATGCTTCAACCACTAAATTTATTTTTTACAAACTCAAAAGACAATGTCAAACTTGCTATAGAAAAAAGCACAATTAAGTATTATGTATGTAATTTGTTTACAAGTTACAATACTTAAATAAATGTCTTTTTCATTTGAAGTATACCCGTATGTTGCATATGTAGGACAAGAGAAAAGGAGAATACTTTGAACTTTGACGATATTATATTCCAATACTCGACAATGTAAATCCTTTATCTAACCTGTTGGAATGTGATAAGAGGTGTGTTTCCGATTTTGAAGTATATTGTAATTTTGTGTCATTTACTTATGAATGAGTTAATATGGATTGTTTCAGTTTAGTTTTTGTCTTTGAACATAAATTAGAATTAGATAGGTCGAGAGAATGTAGCATAGGCATTACTCCATGGTACCAAAAGCATCAGCGCCACTATAGGATGTAGAGTGTTAGAACTAATAAGATTTCAACAAACCCCATTTAGATCGGGAAAGCGAAATGATTTTCAATTATATGTCTAACTTATAATTGACATTAAAATGATCAGTGGATTAAGATTATCAATACGCATAGAAATACATTTATCACATCATATTCTGGGTCATTGATTCCTCCCGATACGTATATATAATATATGTATAAGGATTAGTCAATAATAGTATAGTAATAAGTATTCCGTAAGGATTCTAGAAGATTACTTTTATCCAAAGTAAAATTCAAAACCTTCCCGAGTCGTATCCCGACGAGGTGCGAATTGAGAGTCGGTTAAGTTTGTGATCGCGTGATTTGAATATTTAAAGATTTTGATTTGGTGTCTATTTCTACTAATGTAAACGCATAAAAACATGCAAACGCAAGTAACGATTATGACAATTAAAAATTAAAGCTAAAAATGATAACGGGAATCCTAAAACACGACTAAGTAAGCAAGTCTATCAAAATTTAGCCCTACAAATGCAAATTTAATTTTTATAAATCCTATATGACAAAAAATAATTTTCAGAAAAAGAATTATATTTTTTTGGTTTATATTTTATTTATTATGAATTAAAAACATATTTAATCTAAATTAATTATAAAAAATAGAAAACTAATTATTAATATTCTAGAAAAATTAGGAAAATTACTTTAAACTATGAAGATTCTAGGAAAAATAAGAACTTGAAATAAGCAGTAGAAATAAGCTGGTAAAATAAGCTAAATAGGATGAATGGCTTAAACCTAAAATGCATATAACAAATAAATTGTGTAAGTAAATACTTGAAAAAGACCCTAGGGCAAATGGTGATGAGTGTGTGTGTTGAGGCGTTAACTGTGAAAGGGAGAGGTCACAGGTTCGACCCCTGTGACCATCTCTTTTTGCAAAAAAAAAAATTATTTATTTTTTATTTGAAAAAGCTAAAATACAAACTAAAATAAGCAACTTTAAAAAAAAGACTTTTGATTGAATCTTATTAATAAGCTAAAAATAAGCAATTTAAAACAGACAGTTGCTTAAATGAGACTTAAGAACACTAAGCTTAACTTATTGGACTTATTTTGACTCACTAAGCAACAAGATAAACAAATAAGCTAAAACTAATGCTAAACTATGACTAATAAGCACCAAGCACTAAAAATAAGCTAACATGTTCAGCTGATAAGCACTAAAAAGCTAAAAGTGATAAGCTAAAAGGCAAAACAGACAAAGACCTAAACTGGAAGAGCACATATAAGCTAAGGCTCTGGTGGTTATGACAAACAATAAGCTATAAAAGAATGCTAAAAAGTAACAGACTTAAGCTATAAGAAGCTAAAGAGAAAACTTAACAAGTAAAAACAGAACAAGCTAGATATCTAATGAGCTTATGCTAGCGTTCTTATACCTTAAAACAAAATTAATCTAACTTAAAATTGCTATTGAAAATTCAATTTTGAACTTTTTACAATGAAAAACACCTAGACAGAATTTTAGGCTAAATACTCAAAGGAAAAATGCACTCGTTACCAAACTTATAATCTACTGCATTCTGAGCTTAAAACAAGTAAGAAAACACCACCTACAAGCACTAAATCAAAATCAAACCAAATAAGCTTGGTTATTAAACTAGGATACCACATATTTTAACCATAGATACATTCAACCTTAAACAAGATTTTTAAATTTAAACTACTTTTAAAACTGACTTATAAGCTAAGTTTGAGCTTATCAATTATGGCTTAAAGGATAAAAGGCAGTCAAACAGTACTAACCAAAGTTAGTACTGCTTGTGCCAAACACCCCTTAATAATCTGTTTCATCATCTTTAAACTACAAAAGTTTGAATTAAGCTGAAACTTATAAAAAAAATTACTAACTAAGCAAATGAAGATCAAATAAGCAAAAACTAACAGGAATTAAGCATAAAACTATAAGCTACATTAATATGCTAATTGCACTAAAATGAGGACAAATTCAAGACAAATCTAAACTTAACTATTATAAGCTATGATCTAAACTTAATTGGCTATATCTAAACAGAATAAGCATAATTAACCATCAATAAGCACTGAATTATCAATAATAAGCAAAAACAGAAAATAAGTTTAAAGAAGAGAAAAGTAGAAATACCTTAATCATAGCTCAAACAAGGATTAAATACTCAAAGGAGTTTATTCAACAAGATCTAGCTTGTTGTAAACAAGCTAGTAATAGTCCAATAAGCCCATCCCTTTTTGGCTTATCATCCATATTTAAGCAATCCATGATAAAGCATAGGTAGGTGAACTTTTTAATGAAACAGTGCTATCTAAGAAAGCTTAAACTGATTTAGGACAAACTTATAGGGTAAAAGAACTTATGAACTTTGCTTAAATGAAATCCAAACACATTTGGAAATTTAATTGCTTAAAAGTAAAACAGAATTTAAAGGACAGGATTTAGGTAAATTGAATCTGCATTAATGAAAAGATGAAATTACATTGTTTAAAGGGAAATTACATTAAAATAAGAACAATAAGCTGTAAAATAAGCTATCCTAATCTACTCCTACTCCTAAGCTAGATAATCCAATCTGTGTGTGAGAGGTTCTTTATATAGGAGTGAGGCGAAGCTTCTAGACTCTAGGACGCTCCCACATCTCTCATCTTGGCCCTTCAATCTTTGTTTACCCTCCAAGCAAATTATCTTGACCGTTGATAGCCTTACACGTCCCATCCTCCAATCAAATGTGTTGGGATCGCCAATGTGGCATTAGTGGCAGACGTGTCAGGCCTTCTAGAAGCATGGGAGTACATGTACTTGGCCGAATTTACCCTGCGTGGTGAAAGGTGAAAATGGAGCGAAATGAGGTAGGGGATAAACAGTGTTTTATACTGTGTTGACCCGTGTGTTATATAAGTTTGACTGGGTCAAGGATTTGGGCTTTTGGTTATAAATTGGGCCAGGAATTGGATTATTAGGAAATGGATTTGGACTTAGTTATATAAATAGATTTAGGGCTTAGGTTTATAGGCTAATGGGCTGACCCGACCCAATAAAATGGGTTCGAGTTGGCCCGTAGAAGATGGGTACGCCTTCGGCTTTAGTTTTTCTCGCTCATTCTATTCCCGTGCTCGGCTTTGTCCGTTTTTGCCTCATTTTTGTTCTTTTTAATGAATATCCGCACCTACAAGACACAATTCACAATACAAGCAAATACAATGCATTTTTCTATATTTATTAGTCATTATTGGTCTTTTTAGCTCATTTTAATAGGTAAAAGGCATGTGTATTTAAGCACATACCAAAATCCCTCATACTAAGCTATTGCCGTGTCCTCACGCAATGTCATAAATAAAAACTTAGAAAACCAAAAAGTTCAACCCCCTAGACTAATTACTTAGAAAAGTAGCTAAGTGTTCATCCAAGGAGATTAAGAAATCACTAGTTTTGAAAAGCTCCCCGTTTAACCATTTTTATGCATTTACTATTATCATACATAACTATATGGAACAAGAAACACTAAAAAGGATAAATTCATCATCCTTGATTTTTCACTTGCCCCAAACCAAGCTTAAAAACAAAATCATTGTTAAATACAAGTTAAGATGCTAACACTACTCATAAATGCTAATTGTGGATGCATAGCCACTTTCCGCTCCCTTATTCCTAAATCCTCTAAAGGTTTTATTCTTTTTATTATTTATGACAAATGAATTAATGTGTTATTTTTATAAAGTAAACCCGGTTTAGACCACAATTAGTTTGAAATCCTTTCCTAAAGAGACGATACGATGAGAATAAGATCCACATTGAGGTTCTAATTTCGCATGATTTAGGGGTTATCCTTTTTTGATAACTCTGGAGTCAAAATTTGGCTTTATTATTATTATTGCAACATTATTAAACCTCAGTCCTTTAGAAGGCTGCAACATCGGTTGTGAGCCGGCAAGATGCAGCAAACATATTTTGACCTCTGTAATTTCCTCGACCTTTTAGAAGGCTGCAAAATCGATTGTGAGCCGGCAAGATGCAGTAAAATTTTATCAGTCTCAGATTATTACTATGTGCCTTATTTAGAAGACTGCAACATCAGTTGTGAGCCGACAAGATGCAGTAAACTTTTATCAGCCCATGGTTTTATTATTATTATTATTACATCCACCCTTTAAATGACTACCACATCGGTTGTGAGCCGGCAAGAGGTAGTGGTCTTATTTCGGCTTTGGTTTATTAGATAACTTATTATTATTAGCCAAATTTCAAGTCATGTGGTCTTTTAACTACCTAGACAATTTTTGTATTTTAACACTTGGGGCTGAGCGCTCGAGAGAGAGCTGAGTAAATACACGTGACAAGCTCAATTCGAGAAAAAACAAACAAAGACCACGACTCTACACCAAACTAACTGAAGAAATTCCATACAGTGGCTGAAGACAACGTCGCAAACATAAAGCGACGGCATCAGGATCATTCAAGAGACGGCGTCAAGGATTTTCAGGCGACGTCAGAACATAGCCAACTTTAAGAAACCCTAGAAGATTATACAGGGCGACGGCGTCAGAAACATAAAGCGACGCCGTCATGCCTCTTTTTCTATATATACAAATCTGATTTTAGGGTTTAGTGTGTAACTTTTAGTATAACTTTTGGGAGACGAACCCTAGTTTGGGAAGACGATTTTAGCAACCTTTAGGCTCATTTTTAGGGTGTCAAAACCCTTTTGTTATAGCCTTAACTACATGATCTAATCAAGTGAAGTTCATTTATCCTTTATCACATAATTTATCTATGTGTTTTGTGATTGATTCTTGTTCTTCTTCTTTATTTGCCATGTAAGGCTTGATCTATTAGTATTTACTTATGATTTCATGAAACATAGTTTGTAGATCCTTATTATGTTGCTTCTTGTGATGGATGTGCGCATTAGGATTTAGAAAACTAGCCATAAGATATTAAATTGGCATAGGTTTCTAGGGAAACGCGAGTGTGTAGAAAGAATATCATTCAATGTGAGACGTTTACCCCCCATACTAACCACAAGGCAATACTCTAAATATAAGGGGTCTTTACCGCAAAACAAAGCCGTTTATTAAGTATGCTAATAGATAAACGTTAATCAATAAGATCTAGGATATCAGATTCCCATATATAAGCATGCTAAGATTGAAGATCGAGTGAATGATTGGAAAAAACCACAAGAACGAGAGCCTTCAAAATCCAGGGCAATCCTGGACATAAAACACAAAACACGAAACACGAGAAAGGAAGAGGCGAGCCTCCTCACATCAAAGGAATCATGCAAGCAAAAACAATACCACAAACCATAGAAAGAAGCACGCCCCCACACTTGGGCTATAAAATCACACACTTATTTATTAAGAAAATAGAAAGAAGAAAAGACACGGGTTGCCTCCCGAGAAGTGCTTGTTTTTGTGTGAGTCTCTAGCTTGACTCTCCCCATATCATCGATATATTAGGGACGAAACATGTGGAAGAGCAAATCTCAATCGAACTTTCATTCAAGATGTTTAGATAAACATTGAAGCACATGAAAGTTCCACTCCGATGAGAAACTACCGGCTCAAGACTAAAAACGGGAATGCCGGGGTTAAAAATGCTGTCTTCACTCCCAGAGGAGAGAAGAAAAGGAGATTCCACCGGATAGGTGAGATAAGGAAGAAAATTTCGGATAACATATGTGAGGGAGAAATAATGGCGATCCTCAAAGGTCAAGCTCACATATGTAGGAGAAGAATTTTTCTCATGAATCTCGGGGTCGAAAACTTTGTCAATACTCTTCAAATCATCTTTATCAAGTTCATCCTTTAAGCTCTTCGGGTCATGCTCTAAAAACACCTCAGGAAGGAGATTAAGGATAGTGTCAAGCAAACTTTCAAGATAGATTATATCTCCCTTTGAATCATGATAACCGTTCTCAATATCCGTAGAAATATCTATATCTAGAAAAGCATCGATCACATCAATATTGCCTCTTGGGTCGAAACACTCATCCTCATTAGCATAGGAAAAAGGTGTGACTAACAAAGTCGGATCATCAAGGTTAGAAACATAAGAGTCCTTACTCTCGATGTTCTCTAACACCTCATCAAAAAGAGGATTTACGTCACTAGAGATATATCCGTCATGGAATTCGAAAAGACGATTCGAGTAAATTTTAACATTATCTTCTGGAACGTTCTCATTGGATAGTGACTCATGATCACTAGAGGTAAAATCATCATTTGAATCGAATAGAGGGTTAAAGAAAGTCACAGATTTTTCCTCAGAAATGTTAATGGGACAGAAATCATCGCACGAAGGCAAATCACAATCACTATCACTCTTGGATGTTTCCTTGGACTCACTTAGGATTGGAACAAGGTCCTCAACACTAGACTCTATTAATTCGTCCGATTCCTTTTCAGGAATAGTGCTAAGTTCCTCATTCCTCATGATGAGAGAGTCCTCGGGCTCCAAAGTCGGTAAGTCGGGTGTGATTGCAATTGATAGAGGAAGTTTAGAAATAATATCTCTCAAAGGAATAGAACTCCCCTCGTAATCATAGTCATCATCGTCATCATAGCAAAAAGATTTGAAACGTTGCGAAGGATAAGTACTAAGATTAGCCACCTGCTCTAGACGCTGAAGCTCTTTCTTTTTATTAATCTTAATACTCATTCCATTGAATTTACCTTTAAGCTATCAATTCATATCGTCCACATTCCCTCCAAAAACAAAATACTATTTTTCTCATTATGATAATCTTTAATCCCTAAGTCATTACTTAAACTTAACATTTCATCTAAATAATGCTGCTTAAGATCTTCCATTTCTTGGAGACTCATTTCATAAAGAGTGATTGTATCGATTGCTGAGCTCGCTTGCTTTTGTTGAAGAAACTTTTCACAAAATGATTGTATCATTTAAAGAAGTTCATTTTGTAACTCAGCTATTTTATCCCATCAATTGTGTACATGAATAAATTGGAGTCGTTGAAGCTCCAGGAGAACTAACTAGTAAACGGACTCGTTTCTGTTTCCATAAAAAAAATTCACATCCGAAAGTGTTTTGCTGAGGCTGTTAAAGAGTAAAGATAAACATTTTAACAATTAACCACATTATTTGTATATTACACAAAAAAAACATGTGATTGTTCACCTTTGATTGTGGATATGCATAGCATAGTTTACCACGGGTTTTAGGTTTATACGATTCTCGTAGAACTACATCTCCGGATCCACAAGGACACGCAAAAACTTCATATGGCGCCATCTTCATAATAACAGTGTGATATGTTTGTGGTTGTGATGGTAAGAGTGTGTGTGATCTATTGGTGATTGTGATGATAATATATGCTTTTATAGTAAAAAAGAGTTTTTTGGAGGGAGTATTTGGCGGGATTTTTTAGAGGGAGTATTTGGCGGGAGTATATGGCGGGAGTTTTTGGCGGGAGTACCGCGCGGATGGTCGGGCCTCACTTGAGCTCACTCTCAACTCATATGGATATTACGACTGATTTCATATGTGTTATCAATGTTAACTAGTCAATTTATGTAATTAATTAAGTAGTACTTATCATGTTCTAGCTACTTATGGGTGATTTCTAATGTACAACGATACCGACTCATCCATTGAACCTCTAATGTACAACGATAACATATCGACACATCTGTTGAACCTCTAATGTACAACGATAACACATCGACTCATTCGTTGAACCTTTAATGTATAACGATAACACATCGACTCATCTGTTGAACCTTTTAATGTACAACGATACCACATCGACTCATCCGTTGAACATCTAATGTACAACGATACCATATCGACTCATCCGTTGAACATCTAATGTACAACGATACCATATCGACTCATCCGTTGAACATCTAATGTACAACGATACCATATCGACTCATCCGTTGAACATCTAATGTAAAACGATACCATATCGACTCATCCGTTGAACATCTAATGTACAACGATACTATATCGACTCATCCGTTGAACATCTAATATACAACGATAGCATATCGACTCATCCGTTGAACATCTAATGTACAACAAAAGCTTATCAACTCATTCGTTAAACATCTAATGTACAACGATAGCATATCGACTCATCTATTGAACATCTAATGTACAACGATACTGATGTTCGTCTTTATACGTATCAAACAAATAACCCTCAAATGTATATAATATATATATATATTTATAAAAATACATATACGTAAGCAAAGTATCATATAAATTATTCTTAGGAAAGAATAATAAGTAATCAACACGGGTATCGTTCTCCACGGCGAGAGGTGAATGGAAATTTATGATTATGTCAGGAATCGAGTTTAAATATCATAAAAGATTTGGATTTGGTTTCAAATTCTAAAAATGCAAGGGAAAGCAAATAAAAGGCATGCCAAGCTAGAATTAAAGGCACAAATAAACCCTAACGAAAATTAAACACTTAACGGAAACTTAACGACTAACGGATAAGCAAAAATATAGCAAAATAAACTCTAAAAACTTAAAATGCAAATTTATAAAACCTAAATATATTAAAATAATTTTTGAAAAAGAAATTATATTTTTTTGATCTTTAAATTTTTTTTTTGAATTAAAAACTAATTTAATCTAAAAATATTATAAAAGATATTAAACTAATTTATAAAAATCTAAAAAATTAAGGAAAAATACTTTGAACAATTTAAAACTTAAGAAAAATAAAACGGGAAAATAAGCTAAAGACAATAAGCAGTTAATAAGCAAATACGCAATATAAGCTAAAAACTAGAAATGACTAAAACAATTTAATGGTGCAAAGAAATGAATGAAAAAGTCCCTAGGGTAGTGGTAAGGTGCGTGTGTGTTAAAGTGTTGGTGTGTGAAGGATATGTCACAAGTTCGACCCCTGTGACCTAACTTTTTGGAAAACATTTTTTTTATTTTTATTTTTGAAAAAGCTTAAGAACAAACAAAAATAACCACTTTTAAGAAATGGACTTAATACCAGAACTTAATAAAAAGCTAAAAATAAGCAGATTAAAGAAATAGATTCTATTAAAAAGACTTGAACATTTTTTTGGTTTTAAGCTAAAACTTATTAGACTTTTTAAGACACAATAAGATTAAAGACCACAAGTAAGCTGAAAAGAGATTAACACCTAGACTCAATAAGCTATAAAAACTAGAAAGAATCAAAAGTTAGAAGCTGAAAAGCATTAATAAGCTAAAAGACATGATAACTAAAAAATTAACTTTAGAGAACTTTTTTTTTGACAAACTTTTAACTGAAATTAAGACCAAATAAGCAAAGAGTAAAAGCTTAAAAACTAGAAACAGATTTAGCTTGGCACCCAATTGACACATAGAAGCTGGAAAATAAGCAAAATGAATAAGAAATAAGCTAGAAAAGTGGAGTGAAAAGTGACAGTTGGGAAACTTAAGCTTAAAACCATCAGGCCTTTGATTAAGCTGTTGGAACTTTTTGGGCTCAATAAGCATCTAGGGAACAAATAAGCTAAAAACAGATGCACTCTAAGCCTTAATAAGCACTTAGGACAACACATGAGTAAACAAAATAAGCTGAAAGAATGAAAAAGGCAATAAGACAGTTTGAACTAAAAGGCTTTTTAAAAGATTTTGACTCATTTTTTAAGTTGAAAAATAAGACTATTGAGCTAAGAGAAAAAGCTAAAGGCTAAAAATTGATTTACACTAGCAATCAAAGGACTCAAATAAGCTAAAATTAAGATCACAGGCTAAACAAATAACTAGAAAAAAGGATAATGAAAAAGACAGATTATACTAGCTTATATTTGGCTTTTTGAAATGAAAGAAATATTCAAAGCTTAATTCTAAGATTCATAAGCAAAAAGTGAAACTGAAGGCTTAAAACAGATGAAGACTAAATAAGAAAATCTAAACAAGACTAAGAAATCAACACAAGCAGTTTTAACTAAGTTAAAACTGCTTGTGCCAAACACCCCTTTAAAATCAGATTTCCCACATTTAAGCTTAGACAGACTAAAATAAGCATTGATTTGTGAAAACAGATGATGAACATTGGATTTAAATGATAATTAAGAACAAACTAAGAAAAAATAAGCACTAAAACTAACAAGCATTATGGATAAGCAATTTAAGCTATACTAAACAGTTTTAGCCAAAACTCAAGGAAATTAATTTCTGAGCTATAAACTAAACTGATTAAACTATATTTAGGAAGAATAAGCTTGATTAAGCAATAAAAAGAACTGAATAAACAAAATAATAAGCTGAAATTGAAATTAAGCTTAATAGAGTAAAAATGAACACACCTTAATCCCAGCTCAAACAAGGATAAAAATAATGCTCAAATGAGCTAATCTACAAGCCAGCTTATAAAATAAGCTTTGAATAAGCCTATAAGCCCTTTCTTTTTTGGCTTATCATCCCATTTGGCTTATTCAGATAGTTTTAGAATAAGGAAATGACAATCCTTATTTAGTTAAGCTATAGGTGAGATTAACTGAATAAGTAACTACTTAAAAAGCAGTGTGAGCTTATTGAGCTTATCAGGGCTTATTAACCAAACGCAAACAACATAATTGCATATCAGAGGAACACGAATTTAAAATAAAACTTAATTTTATTAATACTTGAAGAAAGTTACATAACTGAAAAGGAAATACAATTTCAAAAGACAGAAAATTAAAAATAAGCACTAAATAAGCTAAAAAAGAAAAACCTACACTACACTAAATTACCCTACTCCTAGATGCCCTGCACTGTGTGAATTCTTCTCCGATTTATAGCAACGAGAAGATCATTCTAGATCTTGGAGGAGTGTCCTTAATCCTCATCTGAGCCCTTGATTCCTTCTCTACTCATCTGAGCCCTTAGATCTTGAGCACGTTCTATTAGCCAATGAAAGGGCTTGGGATCGCAAGCGTGGATAAAACGTGTCAGGGGTATGTCAGCTTCTAGAAGGACGAGAGCGTGTGCCTGATTGGAGAGGGGTTTAATTTACCCTGCGTGTGAATCATTGAGGTGAAAATGAGGGAGGGAAAGAGGTGATGAATAGTAAAATAAACCCAATCGTATATGTGTTGACTGACCAGGGATGGGGGGTTTGACTTGGGCTTTATGGTATATGGGTTTGGTTTAAATGGATTTGGGCCAGGAATGTTTGATAAATATATGAAACGGATTAAGGATTTTTGGACTTTAGATGTATATAACTTCATATTAATGGGCTGACTTGGCCCGTTATACGGGTATAGATTGGCCCATTAAGAATGAATATGCCTTCGGCATCAGTTTTTTACGCTCATTCCATTCCCGTGCTCGGTTTCGTCAGTTTTGCCATTGTTTTTGTCCTTTTGTGATAAATCCATACCTGCAAGACACAATTCACAAAACAAACAAATACAATCCGTTTTTATGTATTTTTGGTCATTATTGGTCTCTTTAGCTCGTTTTATTAGGTAAAAGATATGTGTATTTAAGCACATACCAATACCATATCGACTCATCCGTTGAACATCTAATGTACAACGATACCATATCGACTCATCCGTTGAACATCTAATGTACAACGATACCATATCGACTCATCCGTTGAACATCTAATGTACAACGATACCATATCGACTCATCCGTTGAACATCTAATGTACAACGATACCATATCGACTCATCCGTTGAACATATAATGTACAACGATACCATATCGACTCATCCGTTGAACATCTAATGTACAACGATACCATATCGACTCATCCGTTGAACATCTAATGTACAACGATACCATATCGACTCATCCGTTGAACATCTAATGTACAACGATACCATATCGACTCATCCGTTGAACATCTAATGTACAACGATAACATATTGACTCATCCGTTGAACATCTAATGTACAAAGATACCATATCGACTCATCCGTTGAACATCTAATGAACCAAGAAACCGAATCGATCGGACTAGACTGAACCGAGAAACCAAATCGATTAGAGCTGACTAAACCGAGAAACTGAACCGATCGGACCGGACTGGACCGAACCGAGAAACTAGACGAACGAACCAAGAAAGCAAATCGACCGGCCTGGAACGAACCGAGAAACCAGAATGTTTTTTATTAGTATTTATATAGTTATATATTTTATAAAAAATAATTATAATAATAATTATTTATTTTATAAAAAAATAATTATATATTTATAAAATATATAATTTTTGTTTAAAATTATTATTTATATAAATTTTATTTATAAAAAACATAATTATATAAATATATTTTTTAAATATTAATTATTAAAAAACTGTATAAATTTTTTTTATTAAAAAAGATTCCCCGGCGACATGTCGCCGGGGTTTGTTACCCTCGAAATTTTCAGTAACGCGCCATTTTTGCTAAACGACAAAAGTTTTTTATTAAAAAACATTCCCCGGCGACATGTCGCCGGGGATTTTAAAACTCACCAAAACAGATCTGAGTTCACAGTCTGTAAAAAAAACGCAAAACACACCAAATACTCCTGACCAGCGATTTTAACAGCACCACCACCACCTCTCACCCACCACCACCTCTCACCCACCACCAC